>WNGS01000160.1:54256-65415 GCA_020271785.1 Procambarus virginalis | reverse complement strand
AACAGGTCATCACACTGCTACACACGACAGGTCATCACACTGCTACACACAACAGGTCATCACACTGCTACACACACAGGTCATCACACGACAGGTCATCACACTGCTACACACGACAGGTCATCACACTGTTACACACAACAGGTCATCACACTGCTACACACGACAGGTCATCACACAACAGGTCATCACACGCTACACACAACAGGTCATCACACTGCTACACAAAACAGGTCATCACACAACAGGTCATCACACTGCTACACACGACAGGTCATCACACTGCTACAACACAGGTCATCACACTGCTACACACAACAGGTCATCACACTGCTACAACAAACAGGTCATCACACTGCTACACACAACAGGTCATCACACGCTACACACAACAGGTCATCACACGTTACACACAACAGGTCATCACACTGCTACACACAACAGGTCATCACAAAACAGGTCATCACACGCTACACACCAACAGGTCATCACACTGCTACACACGACAGGTCATCACACAACAGGTCATCACACTGCTACACACAAACAGGTCATCACACGCACACACAACAGGTCATCACACTGCTACACACAACAGGTCATCACACTGCTACACACAACAGGTCATCACACGCTACACACGACAGGTCATCACACGCTACACACAACAGGTCATCACACTGCTACACACACAGGTCATCACACAAACAGGTCATCACACTGCTACACACGACAGGTCATCACACTGCTACACACGACAGGTCATCACACAACAGGTCATCACACTGCTACACACGACAGGTCATCACACAACAGGTCATCACACTGCTACACACGACAGATCAATCATAACACAACAGGTCATCACACTGCTACACACAACAGGTCATCACACGACAGGTCATCACACTGCTACACACGACAGGTCATCACACAACAGGTCATCACACTGCTACACACGACAGGTCATCACACAACAGGTCATCACACTGCTACACACGACAGGTCATCACACAAACAGGTCATCACACTGCTACACACGACAGGTCATCACACTGCTACACGAAAGGTCATCACACTGCTACACACGACAGGTCATCACACTGCTACACACGACAGGTCATCACACTGCTACACACGACAGGTCATCACACAACAGGTCATCACACTGCTACACACAACAGGTCATCACAGCTACACACAACAGGTCATCACACTGCTACACACAACAGGTCATCACACGCTACACACAACAGGTCATCACACTGCTACACACACAGGTCATCACACTGCTACACACAACAGGTCATCACACAACAGGTCATCACACTGCTACACACAACAGGTCATCACACGCTCCACACACAGGTCATCACACTGCTACACACAAAGGTCATCACACGCTACACACAACAGGTCATCACACTGCTACACACGACAGGTCATCACACTGCTACACAACAGGTCATCACACTGCTACACACAACAGGTCATCACACAACAGGTCATCACACTGCTACACACGACAGGTCATCACACTGCTACACACGACAGGTCATCACACAACAGGTCATCACACTGCTACACACAACAGGTCATCACACTGCTACACACGACAGGTCATCACACAACAGGTCATCACACTGCTACACACGACAGGTCATCACACAACAGGTCATCACACTGCTACACACGACAGGTCATCACACAACAGGTCATCACACAACAGGTCATCACACTGCTACACACGACAGGTCATCACACTGCTACACACGACAGGTCATCACACAACAGGTCATCACACTGCTACACACGACAGGTCATCACACAACAGGTCATCACACTGCTACACACGACAGGTCATCACACTGCTACACACGACAGGTCATCACACAACAGGTCATCACACTGCTACACACGACAGGTCATCACACAACAGGTCATCACACTGCTACACACGACAGGTCATCACACAACAGGTCATCACACTGCTACACACAACAGGTCATCACACGACAGGTCATCACACTGCTACACACGACAGGTCATCACACAACAGGTCATCACACTGCTACACACGACAGGTCATCACACAACAGGTCATCACACTGCTACACACGACAGGTCATCACACAACAGGTCATCACACTGCTACACACGACAGGTCATCACACTGCTACACACGACAGGTCATCACACTGCTACACACGACAGGTCATCACACTGCTACACACGACAGGTCATCACACTGCTACACACGACAGGTCATCACACAACAGGTCATCACACTGCTACACACAACAGGTCATCACACGCTACACACAACAGGTCATCACACTGCTACACACAACAGGTCATCACACGCTACACACAGGTCATCACACGCTACACACAACAGGTCATCACACTGCTACACACAACAGGTCATCACACAACAGGTCATCACACTGCTACACACAACAGGTCATCACACGCTACACACAACAGGTCATCACACTGCTACACACAACAGGTCATCACACGCTACACACAACAGGTCATCACACTGCTACACACGACAGGTCATCACACTGCTACACACAACAGGTCATCACACTGCTACACACAACAGGTCATCACACAACAGGTCATCACACTGCTACACACGACAGGTCATCACACTGCTACACACGACAGGTCATCACACAACAGGTCATCACACTGCTACACACGACAGGTCATCACACAACAGGTCATCACACTGCTACACACGACAGGTCATCACACAACAGGTCATCACACTGCTACACACAACAGGTCATCACACTGCTACACACGACAGGTCATCACACAACAGGTCATCACACTGCTACACACGACAGGTCATCACACAACAGGTCATCACACTGCTACACACGACAGGTCATCACACAACAGGTCATCACACAACAGGTCATCACACTGCTACACACGACAGGTCATCACACTGCTACACACGACAGGTCATCACACAACAGGTCATCACACTGCTACACACGACAGGTCATCACACAACAGGTCATCACACAACAGGTCATCACACTGCTGCACACGACAGGTCATCACACTGCTACACACGACAGGTCATCACACAACAGGTCATCACACTGCTGCACACGACAGGTCATCACACGACAGGTCATCACACTGCTACACACGACAGGTCATCACACAACAGGTCATCACACTGCTACACACGACAGGTCATCACACTGCTACACACAACAGGTCATCACACAACAGGTCATCACACTGCTACACACGACAGGTCATCACACAACAGGTCATCACACTGCTACACACGACAGGTCATCACACAACAGGTCATCACACTGCTACACACGACAGGTCATCACACTGCTACACACGACAGGTCATCACACTGCTACACACGACAGGTCATCACACAACATGTCATCACACTGCTACACACGACAGGTCATCACACTGCTACACACGACAGGTCATCACACTTCTACACACGACAGGTCGTCACACTGCTACACACAACAGGTCATCACACTGCTACACACAACAGGTCATCACACTGCTACACACAACAGGTCATCACTGCTACACACGACAGGTCATCACACTGCTACACACGACAGGTCGTCGCACTGCTACACACAACAGGTCATCACACTGCTACACACAACAGGTCATCACACAACAGGTCATCACCTGCTACACACGACAGGTCATCACACTGCTACACACGACAGGTCATCACACTGCTACACACAACAGGTCATCACACTGTTACACACAACAGGTCATCACACACAGTCATCACACTGCTACACGACAGGTCATCACACTGTACACACAACAGGTCATCACACTGCTACACACGACAGGTCATCACACAACAGGTCATCACACTGCTACACACAACAGGTCATCACACTGCTACACCAACAGGTCATCACACAACAGGTCATCACACTGCTACACACGACAGGTCATCACACTGCTACACACGACAGGTCATCACACTGCTACACAAACAGGTCATCACACTGCTACACACAACAGGTCATCACACTGTTACACACAACAGGTCATCACACTGCTACACACAACAGGTCATCACACTGCTACACACAACAGGTCATCACACTGCTACACACAACAGGTCGCACACCCTACACACAACAGGTCGGACACTGCTACACACAACAGGTCATCACACTGCTACACACGACAGGTCATCACACTGCTACACACGACAGGTCATCACACTGCTACACACAACAGGTCATCACACGCTACACACAACAGGTCATCACACTGCTACACACAACAGGTCATCACACTGCTACACACAACAGGTCATCACACAACAGGTCATCACACTGCTACACACAACAGATCATCACACAACAGGTCATCACACTGCTACACACAACAGGTCATCACACAACAGGTCATCACACTGCTACACACAACAGGTCATCACACGCTACACACAACAGGTCATCACACTGCTACACACAACAGGTCATCACACGCTACACACAACAGGTCATCACACTGCTACACACGACAGGTCATCACACTGCTACACACAACAGGTCATCACACTGCTACACACAACAGGTCATCACACTGCTACACACAACAGGTCATCACACAACAGGTCATCACACTGCTACACACGACAGGTCATCACACTGCTACACACGACAGGTCATGACACAACAGGTCATCACACTGCTACACACGACAGGTCATCACACAACAGGTCATCACACTGCTACACACGACAGGTCATCACACTGCTACACACAACAGGTCATCACACGACAGGTCATCACACTGCTACACACGACAGGTCATCACACAACAGGTCATCACACTGCTACACACGACAGGTCATCACACAACAGGTCATCACACTGCTACACACGACAGGTCATCACACAACAGGTCATCACACAACAGGTCATCACACTGCTACACACGACAGGTCATCACACTGCTACACACGACAGGTCATCACACACAGGTCATCACACTGCTACACACGACAGGTCATCACACAACAGGTCATCACACTGCTACACACGACAGGTCATCACACTGCTACACACGACAGGTCATCACACAACAGGTCATCACACTGCTACACACAACAGGTCATCACACGCTACACACAACAGGTCATCACACTGCTACACACAACAGGTCATCACACGCTACACACAACAGGTCATCACACGCTACACACAACAGGTCATCACACTGCTACACACAACAGGTCATCACACGCTACACACAACAGGTCATCACACTGCTACACACGACAGGTCATCACACTGCTACACACAACAGGTCATCACACTGCTACACACAACAGGTCATCACACGCTACACACAACAGGTCATCACACTGCTACACACGACAGGTCATCACACTGCTACACACAACAGGTCATCACACTGCTACACACAACAGGTCATCACACAACAGGTCATCACACTGCTACACACAACAGGTCATCACACAACAGGTCATCACACAACAGGTCATCACACTGCTACACACGACAGGTCATCACACTGCTACACACGACAGGTCATCACACAACAGGTCATCACACTGCTACACACGACAGGTCATCACACAACAGGTCATCACACTGCTACACACGACAGGTCATCACACAACAGGTCATCACACTGCTACACACAACAGGTCATCACACAACAGGTCATCACACTGCTACACACGACAGGTCATCACACAACAGGTCATCACACTGCTACACAGACAGGTCATCACACAACAGGTCATCACACTGCTACACACGACAGGTCATCACACAACAGGTCATCACACTGCTACACACGACAGGTCATCACACTGCTACACACGACAGGTCATCACACAACAGGTCATCACACTGCTACACACGACAGGTCATCACACAACAGGTCATCACACTGCTACACACGACAGGTCATCACACTGCTACACACGACAGGTCATCACACAACAGGTCATCACACTGCTACACACGACAGGTCATCACACGACAGGTCATCACACTGCTACACACGACAGGTCATCACACAACAGGTCATCACACTGCTACACACGACAGGTCATCACACTGCTACACACAACAGGTCATCACACGACAGGTCATCACACTGCTACACACGACAGGTCATCACACAACAGGTCATCACACTGCTACACACGACAGGTCATCACACTGCTACACACGACAGGTCATCACACTGCTACACACAACAGGTCATCACACTGCTACACACGACAGGTCATCACACTGCTACACACGACAGGTCATCACACTGCTACACACGACAGGTCATCACACAACAGGTCATCACACTGCTACACACGACAGGTCATCACACTGTTACACACAACAGGTCATCACACTCTACACACAACAGGTCATCACACGACAGGTCATCACACTGCTACACACGACAGGTCATCACACTGCTACACACAACAGGTCATCACACTGCTACACACGACAGGTCATCACACAACAGGTCATCACACTGCTACACACGACAGGTCATCACACAACAGGTCATCACACTGCTACACACGACAGGTCATCACACTGCTACACACGACAGGTCATCACACTGCTACACACGACAGGTCATCACACTGCTACACACGACAGGTCATCACACAACAGGTCATCACACTGCTACACACGACAGGTCATCACACTGTTACACACAACAGGTCATCACACTGCTACACACAACAGGTCATCACACGACAGGTCATCACACTGCTACACACGACAGGTCATCACACTGTTACACACAACAGGTCATCACACTGCTACACACGACAGGTCATCACACAACAGGTCATCACACTGCTACACACAACAGGTCATCACACTGCTACACACAACAGGTCATCACACAACAGGTCATCACACTGCTACACACGACAGGTCATCACACTGCTACACACAACAGGTCATCACACTGCTACACACAACAGGTCATCACACTGCTACACACAACAGGTCATCACACTGCTACACACAACAGGTCATCACACTGCTACACACAACAGGTCATCACACGCTACACACAACAGGTCATCACACTGCTACACACAACAGGTCATCACACAACAGGTCATCACACGCTACACACAACAGGTCATCACACTGCTACACACAACAGGTCATCACACAACAGGTCATCACACTGCTACACACAACAGGTCATCACACGCTACACACAACAGGTCATCACACTGCTACACACAACAGGTCATCACACGCTACACACAACAGGTCATCACACTGCTACACACGACAGGTCATCACACTGCTACACACAACAGGTCATCACACTGCTACACACAACAGGTCATCACACAACAGGTCATCACACTGCTACACACGACATGTCATCACACTGCTACACACGACAGGTCATCACACAACAGGTCATCACACTGCTACACACGACAGGTCATCACACAACAGGTCATCACACTGCTACACACGACAGGTCACACACAACAGGTCATCACACTGCTACACACAACAGGTCATCACACGACAGGTCATCACACTGCTACACACGACAGGTCATCACACAACAGGTCATCACACTGCTACACACGACAGGTCATCACACAACAGGTCATCACACTGCTACACACGACAGGTCATCACACAACAGGTCATCACACTGCTACACACGACAGGTCATCACACTGCTACACACGACAGGTCATCACACTGCTACACACGACAGGTCATCACACTGCTACACACGACAGGTCATCACACAACAGGTCATCACACTGCTACACACAACAGGTCATCACACGCTACACACAACAGGTCATCACACTGCTACACACAACAGGTCATCACACGCTACACACAACAGGTCATCACACGCTACACACAACAGGTCATCACACTGCTACACACAACAGGTCATCACACAACAGGTCATCACACTGCTACACACAACAGGTCATCACACGCTACACACAACAGGTCATCACACTGCTACACACAACAGGTCATCACACGCTACACACAACAGGTCATCACACTGCTACACACGACAGGTCATCACACTGCTACACACAACAGGTCATCACACTGCTACACACAACAGGTCATCACACAACAGGTCATCACACTGCTACACACGACAGGTCATCACACTGCTACACACGACAGGTCATCACACAACAGGTCATCACACTGCTACACACGACAGGTCATCACACAACAGGTCATCACACTGCTACACACGACAGGTCATCACACAACAGGTCATCACACTGCTACACACAACAGGTCATCACACTGCTACACACGACAGGTCATCACACAACAGGTCATCACACTGCTACACACGACAGGTCATCACACAACAGGTCATCACACTGCTACACACGACAGGTCATCACACAACAGGTCATCACACAACAGGTCATCACACTGCTACACACGACAGGTCATCACACTGCTACACACGACAGGTCATCACACAACAGGTCATCACACTGCTACACACGACAGGTCATCACACAACAGGTCATCACACTGCTACACACGACAGGTCATCACACTGCTACACACGACAGGTCATCACACAACAGGTCATCACACTGCTACACACGACAGGTCATCACACGACAGGTCATCACACTGCTACACACGACAGGTCATCACACAACAGGTCATCACACTGCTACACACAACAGGTCATCACACGACAGGTCAACACACTGCTACACACGACAGGTCATCACACAACAGGTCATCACACTGCTACACACGACAGGTCATCACACAACAGGTCATCACACTGCTACACACGACAGGTCATCACACAACAGGTCATCACACTGCTACACACGACAGGTCATCACACTGCTACACACGACAGGTCATCACACTGCTACACACGAACAGGTCATCACACTGCTACACACGACAGGTCATCACACTGCTACACACGACAGGTCATCACACAACAGGTCATCACACTGCTACACACAACAGGTCATCACACGCTACACACAACAGGTCATCACACTGCTACACACAACAGGTCATCACACGCTACACACAACAGGTCATCACACGCTACACACAACAGGTCATCACACTGCTACACACAACAGGTCATCACACAACAGGTCATCACACTGCTACACACAACAGGTCATCACACGCTACACACAACAGGTCATCACACTGCTACACACAACAGGTCATCACACGCTACACACAACAGGTCATCACACTGCTACACACGACAGGTCATCACACTGCTACACACAACAGGTCATCACACTGCTACACACAACAGGTCATCACACAACAGGTCATCACACTGCTACACACGACAGGTCATCACACTGCTACACACGACAGGTCATCACACAACAGGTCATCACACTGCTACACACGACAGGTCATCACACAACAGGTCATCACACTGCTACACACGACAGGTCATCACACAACAGGTCATCACACTGCTACACACAACAGGTCATCACACTGCTACACACGACAGGTCATCACACAACAGGTCATCACACTGCTACACACGACAGGTCATCACACAACAGGTCATCACACTGCTACACACGACAGGTCATCACAACAGGTCATCACACAACAGGTCATCACACTGCTACACACGACAGGTCATCACACTGCTACACACGACAGGTCATCACACAACAGGTCATCACACTGCTACACACGACAGGTCATCACACAACAGGTCATCACACTGCTACACACGACAGGTCATCACACTGCTACACACGACAGGTCATCACACAACAGGTCATCACACTGCTACACACGACAGGTCATCACACGACAGGTCATCACACAACAGGTCATCACACTGCTACACACGACAGGTCATCACACAACAGGTCATCACACTGCTACACACGACAGGTCATCACACTGCTACACACAACAGGTCATCACACAACAGGTCATCACACTGCTACACACGACAGGTCATCACACTGCTACACACGACAGGTCATCACACAACAGGTCATCACACTGCTACACACGACAGGTCATCACACAACAGGTCATCACACTGCTACACACGACAGATCATCACACAACAGGTCATCACACTGCTACACACAACAGGTCATCACACGACAGGTCAACACACTGCTACACACGACAGGTCATCACACAACAGGTCATCACACTGCTACACATGACAGGTCATCACACAACAGGTCATCACACTGCTACACACGACAGGTCATCACACAACAGGTCATCACACTGCTACACACGACAGGTCATCACACTGTACACACGACAGGTCATCACACTGCTACACACGACAGGTCATCACACTGCTACACACGACAGGTCATCACACTGCTACACACGACAGGTCATCACACAACAGGTCATCACACTGCTACACACAACAGGTCATCACACGCTACACACAACAGGTCATCACACTGCTACACACAACAGGTCATCACACGCTACACACAACAGGTCATCACACGCTACACACAACAGGTCATCACACTGCTACACACAACAGGTCATCACACAACAGGTCATCACACTGCTACACACAACAGGTCATCACACGCTACACACAACAGGTCATCACACTGCTACACACAACAGGTCATCACACGCTACACACAACAGGTCATCACACTGCTACACACGACAGGTCATCACACTGCTACACACAACAGGTCATCACACTGCTACACACAACAGGTCATCACACAACAGGTCATCACACTGCTACACACGACATGTCATCACACTGCTACACACGACAGGTCATCACACTGCTACACACGACAGGTCATCACACAACAGGTCATCACACTGCTACACACGACAGGTCATCACACAACAGGTCATCACACTGCTACACACGACAGGTCATCACACAACAGGTCATCACACTGCTACACACGACAGGTCATCACACAACAGGTCATCACACAAACAGGTCATCACACTGCTACACACGACAGGTCATCACACTGCTACACACGACAGGTCATCACACAACAGGTCATCACACTGATACACACGACAGGTCATCACACTGCTGCACACGAA
>WNGS01000160.1:0-12203 GCA_020271785.1 Procambarus virginalis | reverse complement strand
ACAACAGGTCATCACACTGCTACACACGACAGGTCATCACAGTGCTACACACGACAGGTCATCACACAACAGGTCATCACACTGCTACACACGACAGGTCATCACACGCACAGGTCATCACAACTGCTACACACGACAGGTCATCACACTGCTACACACGACAGGTCATCACACAACAGGTCATCACCTGCTACACACGACAGGTCATCACCTGCTACAACAACAGGTCATCACACGAAGGTCATCACACTGCTACACACACAGGTCATCACACAACAGGTCATCACACTGCTACACACGACAGGTCATCACACAACAGGTCATCACACTGCTACACACGACAGGTCATCACACTGTTACACACAACAGGTCATCACACTGCTACACACGAAAGGTCATCACAGTGGCTACACACGACAGGTCATCACACTGCTACACACGACAGGTCATCACACAACAGGTCATCACATGCTACACACGACAGGTCATCACACTGTTACACACAACAGGTCATCACACTGCTACACAAAAAGGCATCACACGACATGTCATCACACTGCTACACACGACAGGTCATCACACTGTTACACACAACAGGTCATCACACTGCTACACACGACAGGTCATCACACAACAGGTCATCACACTGCTACACACAACAGGTCATCACACTGCTACACACAACAGGTCATCACACTGCTACAACACAGGTCATCACACTGCTACACACGACAGGTCATCACACTGGTACACACGACAGGTCATCACACTGTTACACACAACAGGTCACCACACGACAGGTCATCACACTGCTACACACGACAGGTCATCACACAACAGGTCATCACACTGCTACAACGACAGGTCATCACACAACAGGTCTTCACACTGCTACACACGACAGGTCATCACACTGTACACACAACAGGTCATCACACTGCTACACACGAACGGTCATCACACTGCTACACACGACAGGTCATCACACTGCTACACACGACAGGTCATCACACAAAAGGTCATCACACTGCTACACACGACAGGTCATCACACTGTTACACACAACAGGTCATCACATGTTACACACAACAGGTCATCACACGACATGTCATCACACTGCTACACACGACAGGTCATCACACTGTTACACACAACAGGTCATCACACTGCTACACACGACAGGTCATCACACAACAGGTCATCACATGCTACACAACACAGGTCATCACACTGCTACACACAACAGGTCATCACACTGCTACACACGACAGGTCATCACACTGCTACACACGACAGGTCATCACACTGCTACAAACAACAGGTCATCACACTGTTACACACAACAGGTCATCACACTGCTACACACAACAGGTCATCACACTGTACACACAACAGGTATCACACTCCTACAAACAGGTCATCACACTGCTACACACAACAGGTCATCACACTGCTACACACGACAGGTCATCACACTGCTACACACAACAGGTCATCACAAGTTCACAACACAACAGGTCATCACACTGTACACACAACAGGTCATCACACGCTACACACAACAGGTCATCACACGCTACACACAACAGGTCATCACACTGCTACACACAACAGGTCATCACACAACAGGTCATCACACACTACACTACAACAGGTCATCACACGCTACACACAACAGGTCATCACACTGCTACACACAACAGGTCATCACACGCTACACACAACAGGTCATCACACTGCTACACACGACAGGTCATCACACTGCTACACACAACAGGTCATCACACTGCTACACACGACAGGTCATCACACTGCTACACACGACAGGTCATCACACAACAGGTCATCACACTGCTACACACGACAGGTCATCACACAACAGGTCATCACACTGCTACACACGACAGGTCATCACACAACAGGTCATCACACGACAGGTCATCACACTGCTACACACGACAGGGTCATCACACAACAGGTCATCACACTGCTACACATGACAGGTCATCACACAACAGGTCATCACACTGCTACACACGACAGGTCATCACACAACAGGTCATCACACAACAGGTCATCACACTGCACACACGACAGGTCATCACACTGCTACACACGACAGGTCATCACACTGCTACACACGACAGGTCATCACACTGCTACACACGTCAGGTCATCACACAACAGGTCATCACACTGCTACACACAACAGGTCATCACACGCTACACACAACAGGTCATCACACTGCTACACACAACAGGTCATCACACGCTACACACAACAGGTCATCACACGATACACACAACAGGTCATCACACTGCTACACACAACAGGTCATCACACAACAGGTCATCACACAACAGGTCATCACACTGCTACACACAACAGGTCATCACACGCTACACACAACAGTCATCACACTGCTACACACAACAGGTCATCACACGCTACACACAACAGGTCATCACACTGCTACACACGACAGGTCATCACACTGCTACACACGACAGGTCATCACACTGCTACACACAACAGGTCATCACACTGCTACACACAACAGGTCATCACACTGCTACACACGACAGGTCATCACACTGCTACACACGACAGGTCATCACACTGCTACACACGACAGGTCATCACACTGCTACACACAACAGGTCATCACACTGCTACACACAACAGGTCATCACACTGCTACACACAACAGGTAATCACACTGCTACACACGACAGGTCATCACACTGCTACACACAACAGGTCATCACACTGCTACACACAACAGGTCATCACACTGCTACACACAACAGGTCATCACACTGCTACACACGACAGGTCATCACACAGTGATACAACTCAACGTCTCCCTCACCTGTTCCTGAAGAAGTTAAACGCCCGTTGATAATATACATCTTTGACAGGACTTTGCTTGTAGCGGTTTTTGACGTGAGCGAGGTAGTCGGTCCTGCGGACGTGGACGGTGACTATGGTGGCGTTCCTGAGGTTCGTGTTCAGTGCTTGTAGAGCGGCAGCCACCTGGACCTTAGCTTTACTCAGAACCCGCTGGTTGAAGGTGAACTCTTGGCGAAAGTGATCTCTCATGGTGATGAGAATGTGAACAGGACAGGGGAAGTCGTTGACGTAGACGGACTCTTGGAGCGGGTACGGGTAGAGCTGGGTGTCGTCGAGCGCTCTGCTGTCTGTACTCTTGGCAAACAGCTTCATGTACAACTTTGCGAATGATTCGCTGTGATTGACGCGAGGATAGCACTCCCCGGCGGCGACGGGTAGACTCAGCTTGGGGAAGATCGCCACCAATGTATCATTCATGCCTTGAGCAATGGCCACCTGGAGGGAAAACACACATACACACACGTCAGAGTATTGGATTGGCTGCTGTGTCACACTCACTCAATGTTCACTGTCCCTGTCCCCAGGGATGGGACACACATTTAGACGTATAGAGCAATGTTCACTGTCCCCGTCCCCAAGGATGGGACACACACATTTAGACGTATAGAGCAGTGTTCACTGTCCCCGTCCCCAAGGATGGGACACACACATTAAACGTATAGAGCAGTGTTCACTGTCCCCGTCAGCAGTGATCTTAAAGTTCCGAATGGAACTCCCGATATATCCAGCATTACAGCTGGAACAATTATACATATATACGACATTAGAGCACAGGGGGGTAGGCACTTTATCTTTAAATTTAAAATAAGAGCCTATGGTATTAGTGTTGACAAAAATAAATCTAAAGTCTACTTGAGGATAACAATGCTGCAACATTTTCCTCAAACGACTCCTTACAGAAAAACTAATAGTGCCATAAAATGGTAATTTTTATATATTTAATGTCCTTTTCTACTGTAGTAATCCTACATGATGGGTGAAACTTCTTATTTAAGAAATTCCTTATAAAGGTATAAACCATATGCAAAGGGTTAGGATACTTGAGCACCGGGGAGTTTCTTTTAGGACTGGATTACCATTGTCTAAACCAGCATTTTCGGAGATTAAAAACCACTGTTATGAGTTTAATCATTCTCGGCTGGAATCTGATTTTAAAATTCTGGACACTTGTATAAATGGCCAGTCAGATTTGAGAGTAATGGAATCCTTATATATAAAGGAGCTGCGGCCTCTGTTAAATAGCAACCTTTCGGCTGTTCAATTGTACACTGTATAGTGCACAGTAGGCCCTGTAATTTGATTTATAGTTCATTCTGGTAGGTAGTGCATTTTATTATAATTTTGTTTAGTTTACCATGTTTTTGCCTTTTCTTACTTATTTCAAGTCTTGACATTGTACATTATTATAATTTTTTTTATTTAGGATACATAATACATTTATTGGTATTTAATTTTATTTAATATTTGAGTTTTTATAAAATTTGGGTTAGTACTTTATAATTGTCGCTTATTCTGTTTGCATTTTATATACATTTTTTGTAGACTTGTGGTCATTATATCAATGTTTGTTATAGAGTTTAGCATCTATGTGGTAGCTATCAAGTTTACTCGTTAATCACACCGCGAAAGGTGTGCTCTTTAAAGGCTGCTCTTGGCAGTTAAGCATGAGTTCAGTAGAAAAAGGAGAAGCGGGAGCAAACCGCCAGGCTTCCACCAGCAGGGGTGAAAACCTGTCCACAATAGGCCGCTGGTTCCTCCTAGTTAAACATGACGTTAAAACCAATAAAGGGTAACCGACGGGTTCTCACAATCAACTTTTATATTTGATGTGGCGCTATGAATTGGAATTCGAATTCCCAAGAGCACAGCCGTCATATCAAAGATCAAAACAACAATATCAATATATCAGAACATGGGTGTGGCACAGAATAGTTGAAGGTTGACATCAAAGACCGTTTAACAAAATTAAACAATTTATTAATAACAAGAGACTAGACTACTACATTATCGAGTTTACATTTACGTTAATGTCCCTCCAGTGGCACTATAACCAACAGCTAACTAGCAACCCTTGCTGTGTGGCTGCATACTGAACTAACCTGAACACAGGTGTGCCCACTGATGACGCAATATTGCAAATTCAAAGAAAAATATCACAGACTAAGTTACACCGCAGCGAGTGATTTAATTACGTTAATGTCCATCCAGTGGCATTTGCAACACAGCTATTCAACAGCCCCTCGAGAAATGACAGCAGGCTCCATCCTGCTGACACTTCGGGCTGACAACATGAACTAACTGAACAAAAGTTATCCACTGATGACACAAGCAAGCAATCAATAGTGACACGACTTAAGGTGTCAGCTACTCTAATCACGAACTTAAGGTCCTCCAGCCCAACAGGAGCGACCCCCGTAACAGGCGGGTAGTCCAACAGTGACTCCCCCTATCACAACTAAAGTGAACAAAGTCAGGCAAGGTGGGATTCTGGGACACAGCTCCACTCATCCCTAAGTTACTTTACCCTCGTCACTAGACGATAACCAAAAGAATTGCCTTAATCAATTACAACATTGATTATGTGAATAATGATGGAAATTGACTGATCACAGCAGTCAGCAACAAAGTACTACTTTAATCACAAACAAGTGTCTCACGCTAGACAACAACATGATAGTACTCTACGTTAACACAAGTCCTCTTGTCACAATAACTCAAACTCTTAAATTACATCACACTTGACTCCTTGCAAGTATTCAGTGAGTAATTCTTAATTAAGGTCAAACGGACCACTAATTACATCCCAATTGAGTTACGTTAACTAAGCCTACCCCAAGTGGGTGGCTTCTCAACAGTCTGTGTGTCATTAATTACTTTTACTATGAGTGCTAATTACCCTAATTAACCTCGAGCAATTAATTAACTGTCACCAGGACCGATAATTAATCATACATAAATACGTCTCACTCCGCACTGCCTAAGCAGGTCTCATCAAACACTGTGAATTCACGGAAGAGGAGTTAATTACTAATTAACAATGAGTGCAACTTAATCCACTGTCACCAGACAGAATATGATTAATATAACGTATTATGCTAACCCATGACCTCGCTTTACCGAGTCATCTGAGTCCTCAAGACTCCAGACGTTAATTACTCCACTAATTATCATGAGCCACTAATTGCCCCAACCCTGAAAGGCAGTTAGTCTCGAGCAACTGACGTTAACACTATCACTGACAGACTCTGACAGATCCTCTCCCACTACGTGAATTCATGATGAGAATGCTAATTACATAATTAGCTAGAGTGGTCAATTAATTGTCACACGGACAATTAATTGCACCGGAAACGTATTCCCACAAGCTCAAGTTCAACACTGTTCTCCCATAACAGCCCTCACTCATTCAACAACTACAAATGTGCACCCCCTTATCCAGTTAATTACCCCTAATTAACTCACTGAATCCTCAAGTTCTCAACACAACTTAAAGAAACAAAGTAACCCTAAGGTTACATAGGTCACACATATAATGGCATGCAAAACAACATAAAATAGCACTGCCCACATACGGTTGCGACTACTGCAACTCGTTAATTACTATGCCCACACAGTAATGACACACGGTTTTGCAACAATCAAGGTATCCCCATATTACTGCCCCTAATCTTGCAAACGTTGCAAAAGATCGCCCGATCCCGGTGGCTTCAGCAAGACAATTTACGTTAATATAAGGCACCGTCGCTCTACGCGGACAGCTGGCACTAATTCTCCCATAATTAGGCAAATTAACAAATTGCTCGCTCCCATTAAGTGACTGAGAATTTCCCTGAATACTCAAAGGTCCCTTTAAATCCTCAACACAGTTCCTAGGACAGTAATAACGTACCTGATACACTGCACAAACCTGCACATAATGATACCGTCAGCATGCCCCCATGCTAATGACATCATTAGTAATCAGTCAGCAATCACATCTACTGACTCACCACACAACATAATACATGCAACATGCAAATGAAACATATGGAAATGGCCTCCATAAACAATGCAAATTAATCACCAGGACAATATACAGACCTCAGGATATCCACTAATAACCCTGCCCCACGGGCCTGCTTAATTAACTCTAACCTGGCCTAATTACACAATGAGGTACCATGGCACTAACCAAGGCTGAACGATTATACAGAATCGACAGACTGGATCATTTATATGATGATTTTCTACACTGACTGGTCCCAACTCTAGTCAGTCTACACACAACATCTCTACAGATATACATTATATCACTACATGATTTACAGTGACAATTCCCTCTCCAGGTACTGCCCCCACAGTCACCTGGGCGTGCCACAGACAGGTGTCTCAGCTGCTTCCCTAGCCTGGCCGGGCTAGGGCCCACACAACTTTTCTCTTATTTCCCTTACTGAGACACTGTTACACTGATAAAGTACTCACGTGTCCTTCCACACATTTTCTCATTTCCCAGGTCTTTACCACCTGGCTGTCAACACTTAGCTTGCTCCTCGTGCGTCGACAAGATGTGCCCTAGGCTGTCCTGGGAAGGTGGCCAAGGGGGTGGCCACGGTGGCGCGTGACGTCACGCACCCACCCCACCCGGGCTGCTCGCGCGCGGGGTAAGGTGGGTGCCTGGCCGCCGTGGGTGGCCGGGCGGCCAGAGGGCGGCCTGGGTTGGCCGCAGGGCATACACACATGTGGATGGGGAATCACCACTACCCCCAACCAACTAGAGCATGACTCGCTCTTACACTGGGGTGACAAGGGTGACACTGGCCGGCGTCACCTACCACATGGACGACGTCGGGCGGAATTCAAAGTCCAACAGGGCCTGTAAACACCTTAATTACACTGGTAGGCCCTGCCCATTATTCCCCCAATTGTCCATGAACATACAGGATAATCTGAGCCACCTGCTACCCCATGGGGCTCTGATAGCTGCCCCATGGGTGATCACTGTCTCTGAGGCTACTCTCCTGTCCTGCATTTACCAGTCCAGTTTCTCGCGAATTTGGGCTTCGACACACCCAGGGTGGCTGGAGTGCCATGCAATATGAATAAACTGAACGACAGGAGCGATAACGGTGGTGGGGGTGGCAGGCCCGCCACCCCCACCTAGACACTCCTCACACCCTGGCTGCCCAATTCAAACTAAACTCTTGGCGGCTAGAGAGACTCACATCCCCATATCTCTCCCCCTACCTTGTCTTGACCAATCAGCAGGAAGCCGGCACTGTTCCTCATGCCGCTTCCAATAACAGCTCTTGGCGCCAAAACTCGGCATAGGAGCAGGGGTGCCTAGACCAATCACAGACGCCCCTCGCCCTGTGGCGTGGCGTGACGTCACAGGGAGGGTGAGGCCTAACACAACGTCTCAACGTCTCCCTTGGTGGGGGGGAGGCAACGTTCCCCCACTGTCCCCCCCACCCGTAACGGTTTGTGATTATACTACCTCTCACACCCTCAAATCTCTCCCTATTTCACAAAACAGGAAAATTTCTGTAATTCTCTCTACAGAGCAATCACAGACCTCTAATTAGTTTTAACTGACAGCATTTAACATAAGCTTTCATATGACACCCAACAAGTATATGTAAATTTGAAAGCTTCAGTTTCTAGAGTCCCTAGAGCGACTAGCCTATTCTAGAAACTAGGAAAACTAGCTGAGGAGATTCTACATCTCCTCACACTACCTCCCACTAAAGATATATTTTCCTGCAAGGAAAATACATTCAACACCAGCTAGTTTTTCTGCACACCTGCCCAACAGGTGTACTAGCTAAACAAGTGTGAAGTGTGTAACTCTGTTTCCTATACAACACTGGCCTGAGGGTCTCTGTGCACTACCACCGGATCACCCTGGTGGTGCTGCCTGACCTTGGAGTGGTAACATGTTGGCTCTAGCTCTGGTCCTGGCCGGTCAACACCTCGCAACCATTTCCATCACTGAACCTCCCATTTCCATCCTCGGTCTGTGTCATACTGGACACATGAGCAACACATTGGTGTGGCCTTACCGGTGAAGTACTTCTTACCTCCCCTCAGCCTACTAAGAACTTACTGTCAGTTTTCCACCTGACATTGCAACAAGTTGACAGGATCACCCTACCTGTCCAACTGTCAAACACCAAGCCGGTCTTGCTCTACCGACTGAACTATCTGGGAGAAAGCCCTTCTACAAGCACCTACACTCACCCTACTGAGCTTGGGGTCTCTCCCTTGCTTTTCCTCGGTCTCGCTCCTCTAACAAGGACATGAGCGAAACTCTTGACATCTGTCAAACTCCCCGGTCCGTTTCTACCTGGACATAACTTGGAATGTGATCAGCATTCCCTCTGCAGATCTACTATAACCCTTTACCAAGGCAATCCTTAAAGAACAAATCATTATGCTGCTGGGGATCTGAACCATGGAAAATCACCAGCCCAAAATGACCTTTGCCATCTTGCATTTTCAGCCTTTCTTCAAAAGGCGATCGATGTATGCATCCATCGAATCGTCTTTCTCAGTGCTGCCATGCTAGGCATCTTTACCTTCATACCTTGTCACCAGGTTAAGTGCACTAGGGTGGGCTTGCTTCCCTTCCCTGTGTGAGATTGCCCCCTTGCAATCTGCTCTTGAGCCAGCACTGACTTGCTGCGCTCTCACCATCAGGCTCGAACTCGGCCTTGCTGTCACCTCTGAAAATGGGAGCCTCTGCTCAACCTCTCAAGTCGGGAGCCTCTGCTCAACCTCTCAAGTGACTACCATGAATTCTTCCTGGGTTGTACAGTCCCCACTCTGGCAAGAATTCCCTCACCTGTCTAACTACAGATAATTACTCTCCTTTCTCTAAAGAAGTCAACTCGGATCCTTAGCTGGTGGCGCGACCTCCCACTAAGATCCTAAGGTGTATCTAACAACTACACTCTTATGACACCCTTGACAACTACACTGTCGTCCAATGAGACCTCTCACGCTTGAGGTCACTTCTAGAAGCTTCGTCTACCCTCAGGTAGGTGGTGTCTTGCACCTCAGGCATATCCTGAGTGCACCCCTTGCAACCACTGTTGCACGCTGGCTTGGTGTCCACGACACCTGCTGCTGAGCTGACCCCACTCACTCACGAGTGTGTCAATGTCCCCTAGCTAGCAGCCACGAAAAGCCAGACAGATTTCACCATATTTACCATGAAATACCTCTTTCCTACAGTGTGTGTGGTGTGTGTGTACCTGTGTGTGACAACCGTGCACAAAACATACCTTCACCCATCCTGGTCCCACATGTTCTGTAATGATAGCTTTTATGTTACTTTAAAAATCAATGAGACTGCCCTGCATGGGCTCGAACCCAAGTTGCATAGCCCCACGTTGGGCGCCAGCTGTGAGATTTTTCTCTACGCCTACCTCCCTTAGGAGGTGGACTACAAGTTTAAAGGCTGCTCTTGGCAGTTAAGCATGAGTCCAGTAGAAAAAGGAGAAGCGGGAGCAAACCGCCAGGCTTCCACCAGCAGGGGTGAAAACCTGTCCACAATAGGCCGCTGGTTCCTCCTAGTTAAACATGACGTTAAACCAATAAAGGGTAACCGACGGGTTCTCACAATCAAATTTTATATTTGTTGTGGCGCTATGAATTGGAATTCGAATTCCCAAGAGCACAGCCGTCATATCAAAGATCAAAACAACAATATCAATATATCAGAACATGGGTGTGGCACAGAATAGTTGAAGGTTGACATCAAAGACCGTTTAACAAAATTAACAATTTATTAATAACAAGAGACTAGACTACTACATTATCGAGTTTACATTTACGTTAATGTCCATCCAGTGGCACTATAACCAACAGCTAACTAGCAACCCTTGCTGTGTGGCTGCATACTGAACTAACCTGAACACAGGTGTGCCCACTGATGACGCAATATTGCAAATCAAAGAAAAATATCACAGACTAAGTTACACCACAGCGAGTGATTTAATTACGTTAATGTCCACCCAGTGGCATTTGCAACACAGCTATTCAACAGCCCCTCGAGAAATGACAGCAGGCTCCATCCTGCTGACACTTCGGGCTGACAACATGAACTAACTGAACAAAAGTTATCCACTGATGACACAAGCAAGCAATCAATAGTGACACGACTTCAGGTGTCAGCTACTCTAATCACAACTTAAGGTCCTCCGCCCAACAGGAGCGACCCCCGTAACAGGCGGGTAGTCTAACAGTGACTCCCCTATCACAACTAAAGTGAACAAAGTCAGGCAAGGTGGGATTCTGGGACACAGCTCCACTCATCCCTAAGTTACTTTACCCTCGTCACTAGACGATAACCAAAAGCAATTGCCTTAATCAATTACAACATTGATTATGTAATAATGATGGAAATTGACTGATCACAGCAGTCAGCAACAAGTACTACTTTAATCACAACAAGTGTCTCACGCTAGACACCACATGATAGTACTCTACGTTAACACAAGTCCTCTTGTCACAATAACTCAAACTCTTAAATTACATCACACTTGACTCCTTGCAAGTATTCAGTGAGTAATTCTTAATTAAGGTCAAACGGACCACTAATTACATCCCAATTGAGTTACGTTAACTAAGCCTACCCCAAGTGGGTGGCTTCTCAACAGTCTGTGTGTCATTAATTACTTTACTATGAGTGCTAATTACCCTAATTAACCTCGAGCAATTAATTAACTGTCACCAGGACCGATAATTAATCATACATAAATACGTCTCACTCCGCACTGCCTAAGCAGGTCTCATCAAACACTGTGAATTCACGGAAGAGGAGTTAATTACTAATTAACAATGAGTGCAACTTAATCCACTGTCACCAGACAGAATATGATTAATATAACGTATTATGCTAACCCCATGACCTCGCTTTACCGAGTCATCTGAGTCCTCAAGACTCCAGACGTTAATTACTCCACTAATTATCATGAGCCACTAATTGCCCCAACCCTGAAAGGCAGTTAGTCTCGAGCAACTGACGTTAACACTATCACTGACAGACTCTGACAGATCCTCTCCCACTACGTGAATTCATGATGAGAATGCTAATTACATAATTAGCTAGAGTGGTCAATTAATTGTCACACGGACAATTAATTGCACCGGAAACGTATTCCCACAAGCTCAAGTTCAACACTGTTCTCCCATAACAGCCTCACTCATTCAACAACTAAAATGTGCACCCCTTTATCCAGTTAATTACCCCTAATTAACTCACTGAATCCTTAAGTACTCACACAACTTAAAGAAACAAAGTAACCCT
>WNGS01000158.1:45001-90088 GCA_020271785.1 Procambarus virginalis | reverse complement strand
AATCCTACCTTGAATCTGGTTCACCAGGGTTTTGTTGGGCTAACACAGCACCCAACCAACAAGACTAGCATCCACGTTAACTCAGTGTCCCAATTTATGGATCAAAGTATGCAGCAGTCGCAGTTATCTACATAGTGCATCTTTCACAGCATAAAATGCATTTTGCTCGATATGCTCCAGTACCAGATGCATTTTCCTTCAGGAGATCACGTAGAGGACTTGTAATGGTAGAAAATCTGGAATGAAGCAAGAACAGTAGTTTGCATTCCCCAACAAAACTATGTACTTCAGAGGATGTTGAAGAGGTGCAGGCATTCTTGATATCTGCAAACTTTGCTTAGGATCTGTGGGACAGCAGTCTTTGTCACTAAGTACATGTCCAATGAATTCAATTTTATGCATGATTGACCTCACACTTTGCTCGGACTTCTAACGCGTCAAATTTCCTTTTCGTCGTAAGCGTGCAATGTTGCGACAACGAGCTTTGTCGTGTTCAGCTTGGTACGGCCAATAAACAATGATGTCATCAGACATGTCTGTCGCATTAGGTATATCTTGCAATAACCTGGACTGATAATGTGCTGGAATTACTCTCTGCAGCACTGTTAATACCAAACGCTCAGGCTGCCTTGTATCCTATACATACCTCGATTGTCGTAAACGTTGTTATGAATCGACTTCTCATCATCAAGTTCAAGCTATGATACCTCCTTTTTAAATCTACCTTGCTGAAATTGCACAGCCTTGCCGCGAGTGGAGTCTAACCATTCAAGGGGGTTAGGCAATGGCATGATCATGACACAGGGTGTATTGACCCGAATGTGGCTTGGGGTCGATTGTGTTGGAACACACTGCATGTCTACCTAATGCTAGATTCATCTGGAGTTTCTTCGGCTTTGGCTGGAGGTACAATTGGGCTTACC
Source organism: Procambarus virginalis (assembly GCA_020271785.1). NCBI lineage: Eukaryota > Metazoa > Arthropoda > Malacostraca > Decapoda > Cambaridae > Procambarus > Procambarus virginalis. The sequence goes on along the minus strand of WNGS01000158.1, from coordinate 89,165 downwards.
CTATGGTGTTTGGCCTGTTACCCGGTTCATGATATCTCGTTCTTATCAGCCTATCCAGTTCAGCACGACTTTCTTGCGAGTATGGAATGGGTTGTGTCTGCGGATGTGGTTGGGCAAACTGGAGCAGTTTACATTAGGGTTGATATGAGATGTACCTGCTATCAGTATAACCACTATGGATTTAACATCGATCAGAAAATTCAGCAACAATAGCATCAACATTGTCAGATTCCATCTGCACTAGCATTAGAAAGCTGAAGTAGACCCAATTGGTTGAAGGCTTGTAAGCTAAGTAAAGACGCCTTTGCATTCCTACAAATGGACTGTAGTAATGAGCACTGCACTCTTACTTAATTCTCTGCAGTGAATTATCCAATCGACTGGTAAGGCTAACTTTGAAACATAGGCAGTGGCTTTATCCAATTATAGTTTTCGAAGCTTTGGAATGTTTTTTAAATTGTTTCAATAGTGGCACTCAAGCCATATGTCGGTGTGTCAATGTTTGATCCAGTGTCAATAAGAACTTTGAGACATAATGCCAGCATGTCTACTTAGTCTTGGGTTGTTTGGAAGATCCTTCCATTTGTGATTGTTGTAACTCCAAAATATAATCACATTCACTGTCATCTGAGGACTGGTTGTAATGAAATGTTGTCTTGTATTTATTATATTCTTGATTTGAGGTGCATAATCGTGTTTGCCACCTCGACACCTATACCTGATCCATCGTACATTGCTTTTATTTATTGATTGTGGTTTCTTTATGCGGAACGACAATAGCACCAAAATGACCTATTTTCTACACTCATAGCACTTCTACCTTGTGCAGGACAAACATTATCTGGGTGTGGGTAATCCTCTCCACAATTGTAACAAGTTATTATTGATCACCTCTGATGTGAGTCGTTGGACTGCTTGAGTCTTGTTCCAGACTCCAGTTGTGATTAGTCCTCAGCTCAATTTAATGTAGGTTTGGCATCGATATCTTCTATGATCTGGTGTCCTCCCTGAACCTATATACTTCATGACTGTTAGTAACAGTGGCAGAACCGTTGTGGCACTGCACTCATGGCACGAGCATCAGTGCAGCATCTTCCATTCGAGAGCATATCGTATACTGTTTAGAGAACTTTCATCATCAACACGTTCGAGAGCTCTTCGACGAAGACGTCTTGTAGATGTGCATTTTCAATTATTTGCTGTTTGATTTCGTTGTCAACATCAGCAAACTCACGGGGCTGCTCAACACCGGCAGACGTGTATGGTATTGATCAACAGTTTCATGTAGAGAGTTGTTTTGCTCTCTGAAATGCATAATTTCCATAGCAGTATTTGCCTGGTTTGAAATAGCTCAGTTAAATTGGGCCTCTGCAGTGTCATAATCTTTGGCACACCAGTATCTTACAGTGTATCAAAGATGTCACAAAAACTCTATCACCTGCATAGTGAAGTAGAAAGGCACGCTTTCTTTCAGCACTCTTGATGTCAGAAACTACTCAACAATTTTCGAAACTTTTTAAGCTACCTTTGACCCACCTCTGTGACAGTTTGTCTGGTCACAAGTCAGGATCAAAATGCAGGAAACTGCAGGTAGATTGCCATTTGTACTGAATAAATTGTAAATCTTATCACTTAAAATGTTCCTCAGAATATATTAACACTTACTGACTGTATATTATTATTAAGAATTCACTGTATATTACTTTAATTTCGCAAAGCACACAAGCATTTTATGCAAAAGTTCACAACAGTGCACAACACAGCAGCAACTGCATTCTATACTAGTCCCTTGTGTACATGTGATTGTTCCTACTCAAGCAAACACAGCATTGTTAGCAGTTGGTACAGCAGTTGTCAGCAGTTGGTACAGCGTGGACAGCAGTGGTTCACAGCAGTTTGGCAGCAGTAGGTTCCAGACGTGAAGAATTTTGTAGCACGGCAGCGTCGTTTCGTAACCTAAAACATCGGTTTTGTACACTGCATCAAAGCATCTGTTTCGACACTAGCGTCGGCAGATTCTCTCTCACACAACACTCAGTAAGTTGGGTAGCACACAGCATTGGCCAGCACACAGCAACGGCCAGCACACAGCACGATCAGCACACAGCAACAGTCAGCACACAGCATGGGGTTGCATACAGCATCGGGTATGGTGCTCACAGACAGCTTCTCCTTCCTCTCTGGGCGAGACAGCATGCTCCTTCCTTGTGTTTTGTTGAACAAAATACCTGCGTTCCCAGTTCATCCTCGTCGCCCAGTGTGGTGTCTGTGTATAGCTGAGATAGTCTTGGTTGTAAGGTTGATGTAAAGTCATTCCTGGTTACTGACTTTAATACTTAAATATTACATGATAGAGTAGCTCCCAAGCTGGTAGCGTCTGTATGCTTTTGTTTACCTTCTCTAGTGGCGTCCAGCCGCCGCACATAGAAAACGGCTGGTACCATTTTCTGTGAACATGCAGGGGGGTCTCATGTTATGTCAAAAGTACAATACCTGTCGAGATAACTGGAATCCCTCAGAGATATAGAGGTATTGAAAGTATTAACGCCAGTCCATAAAGGAGGCAATCCGGACAGACATAAATAATTTAGACAATATCAAATCTACCCATTCTATCAAAAATATTTGAAAAAATTATTTACAAACAGCTCTATCCTACCTTCGTAAAATTCGACATACTCAGCCCCTGCCAGTTTGGCTTCCGGTCCCAAAAAGCACCAACGATGCAATCATTAGTCTCCTTGACGTAATCTACTCAGCCCTTGACAAAAATGAGTTTCCAATTGGACTCTTCATTGACCTAGAAAAGCCTTTGATACTGTTAATCACAACTACCTCGTTACTTAAACTCTAAGCATTATGGAATCCGTGGCCTTCCCTTGAACTACATCCGATCCTATCTTAGTAACAGACACCCAATATGTAACCATCAATGATACAACTTCTTCCACTCTACCAATTACCGGTGGAGTGCCACAGGCAGTATCTTAGGACCTCTTCTATTTGTTCTTATATATATAAATGATCTGCCTAATGTCTCTAATATTCTCAAACCTATATTGTTTGCTGATGATACTACCCTTATCTATTCAGACCTCAACCCACATACACTAAATAATGTTGTGAATAATGAATTAAAAAAGTCCACTTCTGGATGTCAACGAACAAACTAACATTAAACATCGAAAAGACTTACTACATCTTATTTGGAAGCAAATCATCAAATGCAATTCAGCTACAGATAGACAATATTAACATCAGTAATAAAATGATGGCAAGTTTCTTGGCCTATTCCTAGACAAGAGACTCAACTTCAGCACCCACATTCAACATATAACGAAGAAAGTCTCTAAGACAGTGGGTATACTCTCCAAAATCAGATATTATGTTCCTAACTCCGCTCTCCTCTCACTATATTATGCACTAATCTACCCCTATCTTAATTATGGTATCTGTGCATGGGGGTCTACCACGGCAAACCACCTTAAGCCCATCATCACGCAGCAAAAATCTGCTATCAGAATAATAACTAAATCAGCTTTTAGACAACATTCAGCTCCCTTGTTTAAATCTCTAAACTTGCTAAATAGTAACTCCCTCCACACATTCTCTTGTGTCAACTACATTTACAAAACACTGTTTTTAAATGCAAACCATGCTCTGAAACTCTCCCTGGATGGATGTAATAGGACCCATTATCACCACACCAGAAATAAATATCTCTTTGATATCCCCAGGGTCAAACTTAATCTGTGTAAACACTCTATGCAAATTAAGGGACCTAGTCTATGGAATTCACTCCCTAGTGAATTGAAAACTGTAAAAGTTTTGCCTTATTTAAAAACAAAACCAAAAAGTACCTGATTTCATCTTCTTAGTTTCCTACACTGAGCTTTAAATTTGCTCTGTACCTAGTGTTACCCAATCTCCTAATCTCCTAATTTTTATGTATTTAACCCTACCAACCTTATCATTGTGTTCATTGCTGTCTTCTTTATGTGCTAGCCATATGCTGTTTTGTGCCTACCAATTTTTGTCAACTACCATTCAAGCTGTCATTGCAATCAATCTTAGCTGCCTATGTGCTTTAATACACTGTACCTACAATTTTCTCTAATTTTTTTTCTTGCCATGTATCTGTTATCATTTTTTTATAAATTTTGCAAGTATTTACCTACTTAAAATTTTCTTAGATTAAGGACCTGCCCGAAACGCTGCGCGTACTAGTGGCTTTACAAGACTGTAATTACCATTTTATGTATCCACACATTCCCAATGTACCTTCTTGTATATGCATAAATAAATAAATAAATAAATAAATAAATAAATAAATAAATAAATAAATAAATAAATAAATAAAGTATTTGCTTGCGGATACAATTAAAGGACCGAGAGTTAAATTTCATTAATCTATACATCTCTGATAGCTCCCTTGATTTAAGATACTTGCCAGATTCCTTCTTTTCTGAAGATACACTTGTGGTAGGGGATTTTAATGCCAGACATCCAGCTTTAGGATCAAGGGGTAAAGCAAATAGGAATGGTAGCAGATGGTACCAGTTTTTGCAGGAACATGAAGATGTTCAGCTGCTGGGCGAGCCCTATCCTACTCATTTGAGGGGAGGGAGATTAGATTATGCTTGTTTGATAAATGCTGAGGGCATAGAGGGGAATTGTCTTACTGTGGATGAAATGCTAAGTGATCATTTTGCATTACAAATACAGCTTAAACTAGATAAAAAGCATGCCTGCCTTCAGAGGAAAAGGTTAAAGTTTAATGAGGGAGAATTAAGGGGTCTTGTTGGCCATATTAAGTCTTGGTATGATACTTATAAGCCAGTTTCGGCAGAAGCATTTTATGAAGATTTAATTAAGGAGGTAGATGTATTTAATGCAACATTGAACCGGAAAACATCTAGTATAAAAAAGCTCCCCCCAGAAAAGAAAATTATACACATGACGAGATGCTTAAGGGGTGGACATTAACAATGAGGAGAGCTCACAGGAATTGGAATAGGAATGGTAGGACTGAGGAAGGGAAGAATGCTTTACGGCAGTTGCTAGGCTGTGTGGGGAGAAGAGAAAGGAAATTAGGAGCAAGTATTGGCAGGAGTTTGCAGAGAAAGTTGGGAGTAACAGAAACTTGAAAGAAATCTGGCAAGACGTAAATAAAATAAGGGGTAAAAAGCATAATTTTGTTGCACATCCTGACCCGCAAAGAATTGCAAATGGTCTCGTAAATAAATGGGCGGAAGCTGCCAAACTTAGTTCATTACCCGCTGTAACGAGAGAGTCATTAGATTCTTGGAAAGATCTAAGAATGGATTTTATACTTACAGCAGGTAACAGTGGTGATGTCACTTGCACAGGTATTACCAGAGAAGAACTAATAACGGCGATTAAAGTTGGGAAATCTACCGCCCCTGGGGAGGATGGAGTAACTTATGAAATACTTAATGAACTTGCCATTATGACGAAAAGCCCACTTTTAGACCTCTTTAATATTAGTTATAAAGAGGGCAGTATTCCCAGTAAATGGAAAAAAGCTATGATCATCCCTATCCCTAAAGCCAATGGAGAGTACAGACCTGTGTCTTTAACCTCGTGTTTTTGTAAAATGATGGAGAGGATCATTTTAAATAGACTTTTATATATAATAGGTGATCAGCTGTCTAGTAATTTGTTCGGGTTCCTCAAAGGAAAAAGTACCTCTGATTGTATTATTAAATGTCTAGCTAATGAAAATGATTATTATAGAATTTTTATTGATTTACAAGGAGCTTTTGATAAAGCCAACAAAGAGGTTATTTTATATGAATTAGCTGGTCTTGGTGTTAAAGGGAGATTATTGCGCTGGATAGGGGATTATCTTTACGAAAGGAAGGCTCAGGTGTGGTATCAAGGTTGTATGTCAGGTGTGAGGTCTTTTGAACTCGGCACACCTCAGGGAGGAGTGTTGAGTCCCACCCTGTTTAATGTACTAATGAATAAGATAGCATCTGAGAGATACTCAAATGGGGTAACTCCGATCATATATGCCGATGATATTTTGTTTCAGGGCAAAGATATTTCAAAGGTTCAAACAGTGTTGGACAATTTCGGATACCTGTGTCACCATATGGGACTGGTGGTTAATGAAAACAAAACTAAGTTTGAATGTAGAAGTCGGAGGCCCATTATATTGAAAATAAACGGTAAAAATATAGAGAGAGTTAATATATATAAATATTTAGGCATATATGTTGGATATACCCATGAGAGTTTGGAAGCTGAGATGAACAGACTGTTGGGTCAATGTCGGAAGAGATTACAACCTCTGAAGGCCTTGGCATGCTGTGGAAAGGGAGTGGGAGTCCCTGTGCTACGAATGATATACTTGAGTACTGTAAGATCTCTTATTGATTATGCTGCACCTGTCATTTCTTGTTTTGGTAAAGGTAGGATGGGCAAGTTGGAGAAGGTACAAAATGAAGCCATGAGAATTATCTTAGGATGCCCAAGAAATGCTATGATTGAGATAATGAGGATGGAGCTGAATCTGCAGAGTATTGGGGATAGAATTTCAGAGATAAATGTAGCCTCTGCCATTAGATTAATGAGAGGTGGGGGAGCTAATGAATTAATCCTCTCGGTTCAAAAGGTGGGAAGTAGTGAACAGTATGATGAAGAAGAGAGTATATGATGAATGTAAGATGTATAAGTGTATGAAAGTTATATGTAAGTATATGTTGCTAATGTTATAAAGTATGATGTTATTACAGAGTGTATTGCTGTGCCCAAGAGAAAATTCACACCACCATGGGAGGATTGTAATGTAGATGTAGTAATTACTCCCTTGCAAAAGAAAAAAAGTATGTATGAAATAGGAGAGCTGAGGGCGACATATGATTGTATAATTAGAAAACTGCCCACAGAAAACACTCTACATGTATATTGTGATGGGTCAGTAGCTAGGGATGGGAAGGCAGGATGTGGAGTCTTGATCAGGGAGTACACTGACATCGGCACTGTAGATACTGTTATTGGACGCCGCTTAACTGACAATGTCTCTTCAACGCAGGCTGAACTCCAAGGAGTATTAGCAGGATTACAGGAAGTAGTCAAATGTGGTAAAAATGCTTGCTTCTTTATTGACAGCAGAGGAGCGTTAGAGTCTTTAAATAGCAGACGCCCAGTATATCAGAATATTGTGATAGAGTGTAGAGAGAATGTTAAGAAATTAGAAAAAACTGGGTATAAAGTAAGATTCATGTGGATCCCTTCACATGTGGGAATACTGTTGAATGAGGTAGTTGATGACAGCGAAAAGAGCCACTGAAAAAACTCTTGTTGATGTTATATGTCAGTTAACCTTGAAACAAATAAAAACAAGAATCAAGATGATCCAAGAGGGTGAAGAAATGATAAAGAGAATGACAATGGTGGACAGTAGTAACACACTTAAGCATTATTCAATAATAAATACAAATTCGTCCTTCACCTATGGTAAAGGAAAGTCTACTTGGAAGGATTCAATTTAAATGAGATTAAGATTAGGATACAAATATATCTGGCAATACGGTGTTGATGTCAGTGAAAAGATAAGGAGTGTAAATTATGTAGTATGCCGCACGCCCACACCTTAGAACATTATGTATTAGAGTGTCAACTTATTGAAAACTATAGAAATAAGGAATTAAATAGTGTACCACATCAAATTGTTTGGATGTGTGATAATGGTATGATAGACAGTATACTTAGGAGCTACAAGAAGTTTGCCCCAAGAGTGTAACAATTATATGCTGTACTTACTATATTAACCTGCAATGTTAAATGGGATTCTTGTAATGTTATTTGTGTATTTGTACTCACTGAATTTGTGCGCCCCTTGAGGGACTTGAAGTAGAGGAGGGTAGAAATAGCCTAAGCTACTCTATCCCTTTGAGATGTATTTCTTGCTTATCTCAATAAACATACTTGAAACTTGAAACTTGAAACCTGACCAAATGTATACTGTGTCAACAAAATTATTCGCACACCCTCCGTCACTATGTGATGGAGTGCGAAAAGATACGTGAATTCAGAGACAATTCTATAACAAATGTAAATAAATATAAATAAATATAAATATATATAAATATAAATGTTTATTTAGGTAAGGTACATACATACAAGAGATTTTACAAAGATTTATGGATTTATAGATAGAGCTAGTACATACAATGTACCTTACAGTCTCCGTGGTGTAGTGGTAAGACACTCGCCTGGCGTTCCGCGAGCGCTATGTCATGGGTTGGTATCCTGGCCGGGGAGGATTTACTGGGCGCAATTCCTTAACTGTAGCCTCTGTTTAACGCAACAGTAAAATGTGTACTTGGATGAAAAACAATTCTTCGCGGCAGGGATCGTATTCCAGGGACCTGCCCGAAACGCTTCGCGTACTAGTGGCTGTACAAGAATGTAACAACTCTTGTATATATCTCAAAAAAAAAAAAAAAATGCCTAAAGCCACTATTACGCAAAGCGTTTCGGGCATGAAAAACAATAATGACTAAAGCTTAACCATTGAGTAAAAGAATAAATGTGTTGAGAACAGATAAAATAAAGACAAAAAAGGGGGGAAACATGGCTGAAAAAAGCAGCACAAATACAATTAGCGACAAACAGCGTTATTTAAAAAAAAAAAACAGACATGGGTTGACAATAGAAGGGTAAGGAGGTTACAGGGGAGTTATTAGTAGTGCTTCGTTTTTTATCTTAAACTGTTGTTGAGAGAGGTACAGTCTTTAACATGGTTGGGAAGGTCATTCCACATTCTGGGTCCCTTGATTTGCAGAGCATTTCTAGTTTGATTAAAGTCGTACTCTTGGAATATCAAAACTGTACTTATTGCTGGTGTGTGGTGCTCATGGGTTCTGTTACACCTTCAATGAAGCTTTTGAGGTCAGGATTGGCATTACAGTTCAGCGTTTTATATATATAATACACATGAGAGAATGTGCAGTGACTTAATATCTAACATATTCAGAGATTTGAGTAGGGGTACCGAGTGATGTCTGGAGCCAGAGTTGGATATTGTCCTAATAGCAGCTTTGTGTTGAGTAATTAGAGGACGTAAATGATTGTGGGTAGTAGAACCCCAAGCACAAATACCATAGTTGAGATATGGATAGATGATCCAAAGATGTTTAAGTTCTTTATTGGGGGGGTCAGATACCCAAGACCCCGCATCTTGGGCGGGGTCAGATAGATGTTCCAAAGATGTGTAAATATTTCATTGAAAATTATCTGCTGCCAGAAATCTTACCTAAATATCGCTCGAACCCATTGATGATGTGACGATGTGTATGGAATTTTGTAACTAGCTCATCAAGATTGTAACTTGCTTAGCTAAATGGATTGTGGGGTTCAGTCCCAGAGCATATTATGTGCCTCGATCTGTAACCCCTTCCACTACCGCTCACAAGATGGGTATGGGGTGCATAATAAACGAACTAAGCTAACTTGTACAGCCACTAGCACGCATAGTGTTTCGGGCAGGTCCTTAATCCTAATTTTTCCCCGGAACACGTCCCGCCAAATCGTGCAACCATGCAGTTACCATGCAGTTACCCATTCACTGCTGGGGTGAACAGAGGCTGCATTTAAGGATTAGCGCTAAGTAAATCCTCCCGGGTTCCGGGTTCGAATCCCAGACGGGACAGAAATAGTTGGGCACATTTCCTTTCTCCTAATTCCGATGTTCACCTAGCAATGAATAGGCACTCAGGAGTTAGTCAGCTTGTTGTGGGGTTGCATCCTGGGCGGGGTCAGTAATTCGGCCTTGGGAGGAGGCGGACCTCGATTAAAACCTGTCGTGTATGAATACATTCTGGTTTCCTGTCCCCCGACACAATGAATTCAATTAACATTATAACAAATGAACTTAAACACCCCGCCTTTCAAACATTTCCAAAGAGGCACTGGGCCTATTTACATCTTAAATTTATATATATTATATTTTGCATATTATGGTGTCTCAAAGTCATTTGAAAAAATACATAACCAATGAGATGTGTAATTTTGTAACAATTTACAGTGTGAAAGTTCTTTCTTCAGAAATGGAATTGATGACGTCATTTTGTAATCGTGGCTGGCAGTGTTTACAGTCTCGGGCCAGGACGGGTGGTGCTGTTTATGGAGATTCATGGTCAGTCCTCTACCTGCTCTCCCTCATAACTATGAGTCCAGTCCTTGGTGGTAGTAGTCGTGTGTGCTGGCGGGTATAGTTGAAGGAAAGATGTGTGTGTTGGGTAGATAAAGGAAGAGAGTAGACTTAACCTTGGGCTCTCTTCCTGCTCTAGCTGTCGTACGGGGCTGTCAAGGCTTAACACATCTTGTACAATTTATATAGACCCTTGCGGGAAGTGTATGGAGCCTTTGTAGTGTATGGTAGGCATCAGATTGCGGGTGTTTTAATATGACGAATAATGAATATACACCATTGGGAAGTATATAAATAAAGTGCAATACTGTACTGTACATGAAAGTTTTTTTCTGACTAAAAAGGCACAGCATTAATTGGTCCTGCATCATCTCTTCTGCTGTACAATGTATTTGGCTGCAAATAAACACACAAGCAATTAAATACAGCCAGAATATAGCATGTAATCTTTTTGCAATGTTTTGGTAAGTGGACCATATTGATAATAGGGAATAAGGCTTGAATAGTCTGATTTTTGCACCCTTACCTATTTCATAATGAATAATAATAATTGTCATTGTTGGGGAGAGGAAGTGTGTGCGCTTGAGCCTTTGGAGGCCCTGTAGGCCAACTGTCCTCATTTTCCCAAAGAAATGAGGAAGCCCACAACAGCTTCCTGAATCTCGGGCACTTAATTTACTGCTAGGTAAAGAGAGGCATCAGGTGAAAGGAAACTTGCCTTTTTCAGTCGTGCCCAGGGATTGAAGCGGGGATTTTTCCCTTGGCTATGAGCCAAGGATGTAAAAAAGTCTTTAGGTAATAGTTCATAGATTAGATAATTCTCATGTTAGGGCTACTGAATAAAGTATTATGTTTAATAATACCAATTTAGATTCAGCAGACGAGGTAAGGGTGCTCGTTACTACTGAACCTATTAAGCCTATGCAGAATAATGTGGGGAGATTATGATCGGCGATTTGGTTGCCAGATGTGTTCAGAGCCATCTTCGACCATGCCCAGAAACCAGCATTGGACTATGTGATTTGGAGAGCTAATTTTCCCACCTTTAAAACCGATAGTGTGTCTTTGTGTTTTCAGCTTCTGGTCACATTGTATTTAACATTGTAGTATGTATCTCAGTCTCTGTGGTGTAGTGGTAAGACACTCGCCTGGAGTTCCGCGAGCGCATGTCATGGGTTCGAATATCCTGGGGCCGGGGAAGGATTTACTGGGCGTAAATCCTTAACTGTAGCCTCTGTTTAACGCAACAGTAAAATATTGTACTTGGATCTGTCTGAGGTCTGTCTGTACTTTGGTCTGAGGTCTGTCTGTACTTGGTCTGTCTGAGGGTGTGGGGAGGGGAAGCACACGAGAGCACGAGCTCTGTGAAAAACACTATTAATATCTCGGGATATTTCAGTGATACAGGAACTTAAAACACAGTCAGATAACTCTAAAGTGCATCTCAACTTATTAAACCATATACCATAGTGATTGACATCCGACTTTTTTGCTTTAAGGAAATGACAAGTGAATTTCGTGTGGAGTCAACCTCGTGGTGCCAGAACCCAGCCCATAGGCCCACATCCTGTGTGGCCACCGCGTGGTGTGTGTTGTGTGTGCACTTACTAGCAAATTTGGTTTCCAACAGTGTAATAGGGGAATGTGGATCGAGAAATTTAGTAATAGAGAAAGTGAAATACTATTGCAAGTCGGAATTAAAGCAGAAAATCACTTATTGTAATACAAGCGAATTTATATAGCAGTATATAACCCAAGTAACTGGCACCTGAAGGCCTCCAGCCGCGGCCTGGGAAAACGTGTCAACTATACAGCCTCTGGGACTTTCACCCTCGACCCGGCGATAAGTACTGACCATACAGTTGAACAAATAAACAGATATATTGTTACAAATATACGGTATACATATATATTATAAATATCGGATATATACAACAACAAAACAATGGGCAAATGGGATTAAATAAACAAATCTGTGGCCAATGTAACAACTCCTTAAAGATGAAGGTAACGGGAATGGAATGTTATATCTGTAAGACTAGATTCCATTCGGCTTGTGCAGGAGTGAGTAACACTGCGCACTGAGAGCTGGCCACTTGCTCTGGGTGTGTAAACATGACCAGCCAGCTTGGAATATCCTAAAAAACCTTTCTAGATAACATGACCGCATGATCGGAAACATCATTCATTAGAAAGCCTACCAGCCATCCAGAAGGAGTGGGAAAGGAACAACAACAATTCTACTATACCAGGGGTGGAGGCTATAGTCAGGGATGAAACCGAGGCAGAAACTCAGGAAGTTGTAAACTCTGACTCAGTAGGCCCAGATGTAGATGACAGTAAACTAGAAAGTGTACCAGACAGCACTGACAGCTCGATAGGTACAGACACTACAACGGTTTCAGATAGAGCAATTCAGAACAGAAGGACAGACTTATGCAAATTTTATGCAAAGGGCATATGCAGACATAGATATGCTGGTAATAAGAAAGGATTAGAATGCAGTTACCAACATCCCAAAAATTTTTAAATATGCTTAGGAAAGGTGAGTGTCGATTTGGATCAATATGTAGGTTTTTCCATCCTGAGATGCTCACTGGAAGACAGAAAATGCTATGACCTCAGCTGCCCACACTTTCACGTGAAAGGCACGGAACGCTACATAAAGAGTGGCAAGCAGGATAATGAATTGGAGGAAACTCTATAAATTTTTTATACCAGACCGACAGAGAATTCAAAAGGAGGAGCATGGAGAGTGTATGGAACTGGATGCCAGATCCACTTGCATTCCAGAATTACAGGTACAATTACACACCGAAAGGGAACTACAACTACGACAGGCAACTGCCCTACAACAATCAGTACTGGTCAGAACAAACTATTATGTCCACGCATAATGGGCTTGCCGAAAAAGTCTCCCAGTCAAACTATCACTAATAGAGTAACCTCATTCATCTTTGCCAACATACAAGGACTGAAAACAAGAACAAACAACAAAGTACAGTTCATAAATGGCCTCCTCACGGAGTCAAATGCAGTATTTGGAGCTTTCACAGAAACCCATGCAGGGGAATTGTTGGACAGTGAGATCTGGATTCCAGGATATAACCTATACAGGTGTGATAGGAAAATAGGTCACATGGAGGAGTGGGTCTGTATATTAGGGAAGACCTTGTATGCTCGGAGCTCCTAAACGTTACAAATGAGGTGGTAGAGGTACTGGGATTAAAAATAGAGAAAATAAATTTAGTGATTATTCTAATATACAAACCGCCAGATGCAACGGCTGAGGAATTCACAGAACAGATAAACAAAATAGAGAATAGCCTTGATAATTTGGAGAACCCGATACCTGATATTATCTTCCTAGGTGACTTCAACTTGCCTAGTCTCAGGTGGAAAATAGCAAACAATAATATTATACCAGGAAATCTATCGGGACCTAACCAACCACAGATTAGAGAACTACTTAGATTCTGTGACAAATTTTCACTCAGTCAGCAGATATCGGAGCCAACGAGAAATGAAAATATTTTAGATTTGGTCTTTACGAACAATGAAGACATTATCAGAGACATTACGATATCAGATACCACATATTCAGATCACAAGCTCATTGAAGTGCAAACGACCATCAATACTCAGAATAGACCTAAAACGTTGATAAAGCGAGAGGGGCTATTCAGTAAATTCAATTTTAATAATAAAAGGATAGACTGGGAGATAATAAACAGGGAACTTACAAACATTCCATGGGAAACTGTTTTAAGTAATACAAGTCCTACAGAAGGAATAGAAAAACTGACTTCGGAAGCGTATCAAGTCTGTCTGAAACATGTTCCCTTGAGGAAAGCCAGAAAGAGATCTAACGTAGAAAGAGAACGCAGACGACAGTATAAACGCAGGAAAAAAATAACAGAACTGCTTATGCAGACACGAATTTCCCGTCAAAGAAGGAATAATTTAAATAGGGAGATTGAAGAAATCGAGCGGAAATTGAAACACTCATATGAAACTGAAGAAAGGCAGTTAGAACAGAAAGCAATTCAGGAAATAAAGAAAAATCCAAAATATTTCTTCTCATATGCGAAATCAAAAGCAAAAACCACTGCCAGTATTGGACCTATTCGTACAAGTGAAGGTTCATACACGGAGGATGACAAAGAAATTAGTGAAATCCTAAAAAAGCAGTATGAGGACATGTTTAGCACTCCAATAAACAACATGAAAGTGGAAGATCCAGATAATTTCTTTATGCGGGATATTCAAACCCCTGTAAATATAACTGATATCAACACGAGCGCACTAAATTTTGAAAGAGAAATTGAAAACATGCCCATGCACTCGGCCCCAGGTCCTGACTCATGGAATTCAATATTTATAAAGAAATGCAAAGTGCCGGTAGCACAGGCACTCAGTATAGTGTGGAGGAAGAGCTTGGACACGGGGAGATACCAGATGCACTTAAAGTAGCAGACATAGCCCCTCTACACAAGGGAGGGAGCAAAGCATTGGCAAAGAATTATAGACCAGTTGCACTAACATCGCACATCATAAAAGTATTTGAGAGAGTGATTAGGAGTCAGTTCACCAATTTCATGGAGACCAATGACCTTCACAACCCAGGCCAACATGGATTTCGAGCGGGAAGATCGTGCCTCTCACAGCTACTTGAGCACTACGACAAAGTCACTGAGGCATTAGAAGAAAAACAGAATGCTGATGTGATATACACGGACTTCGCAAAGGCTTTCGATAAATGTGACCATGGCGTGATAGCACACAAAATGAAGTCAATGGGAATAACCCGTAAAGTAGGACGCTGGATACTCGGTTTTCTGTCAAACAGGACTCGGCGAGTAACGGTCAACCATATAAAATCTAGTCCAAGTGCAGTTAAAAGCTCTGTACCTCAGGGTACAGTCCTTGCACCGCTGCTTTTCCTTATTCTCATATCAGATATAGACAAAAATACAAGTCACAGCTTCGTATCATCCTTTGCAGACGACACAAAAATCAGTATGAAAATTACCTCGGCTGAAGACATTGAAAAACTTCAAGCTGATATTAATAAAGTTTTCGACTGGGCATCAGAAAATAACATGATGTTTAACAGTGATAAATTCCAGGTACTCAGGTACGGTAAAAATGAGGACCTTAAACATAATACAGAGTACAAAACACAATCAAATGTACCCATAGTAGGAAAACAGCATGTAAAGGATTTGGGAATAATAATGTCTGGCGACCTAACGTTTAAGGAGCATAACCAAGCAAATATTGCGACAGCCAGAAAAATGATAGGATGGATTACGAGAACTTTCAAATCCAGGGATCCCATCACAATGGTTGTACTCTTCAAGTCACTTGTGTTGTCCCGTCTTGAGTACTGCTCAGTACTCACTTCCCCCTTCAGAGCAGGAGAGATTGCTGAAATAGAGGGAATACAGAGAACATATACGGCACACATAGACGAGGTAAAGCACCTAAATTATTGGGATCGTCTCAAAGCTCTCCAAATGTACTCACTAGAAAGAAGACGAGAGAGATATCAAATAATATACACCTGGAAGATACTGGAGGGCCAAGTACCAAATCTGCACAGTAAAATAACGACGTACTGGAGTGAACGATATGGAAGAAAATGCAGAATAGAACCAGTGAAGAACAGAGGTGCCATAGGCACAATCAGAGAACACTGTATAAACATCAGAGGTCCGCGGTTGTTCAACGTCCTCCCAGCAAGCATAAGAAATATTGCCGGAACAACCGTGGACATCTTCAAGAGGAAACTAGATTTATTCCTCCAAGGAGTGCCGGACCAACCGGGCTGTGGTGGGTATGTGGGCCTGCGGGCCGCTCCAAGCAACAGCCTAGTGGACCAAACTCTCACAAGTCAAGCCTGGCCTCGGGCCGGGCTTGGGGAGTAGAAGAACTCCTAGAACCCCATCAACCAGGTATCAACCAGGATGAAAAAACGAATCTGCGGTGGGGATCGTATTCCAGGGACCTGCGCGAAACGCTATGCGTACTAGTGGCTGTATAAGAATGTAACAACTCTTGTATATATCTTAAAAAAAAAAAAAAAAAAAAAAAAACACCAAGTACAGTCTTGTTAGTGGCATTAATTAATAGCATGTTGCATTAAAAAGTTCAAATTCTGCAATACACTAGTTCACTTAGCTGTAAAATACAGCGTATTCTTCTTGCGCTCGTGTTTCCAATGTGCGGCCTCACTGGCTCTCTCCAAGGGGCACTGTATGTTTGTTGGTCAGTTGCTTAACAAGTTCTGTACAGTATTTGCTAATAATTCTTCAGCATTACAATCGGTTGATTAAATAATTCCCTACATTGTTGACTGGCCTTGGCTAATAATTAGCCCATACAAATGGCGTTAAGAGATGTGTAAGCAGTCTTGTATTATTGAGTTATTTCTTTAATTACCAAATTGGCACTACCAGCTATGCTGGCACCAGTTTTTGAAACCCAACTTTTGAATTCCTTTCAAACTGTAGGCCTCTTACTGTCATTCTTAAAGCACTACTGACACTAAATTGATGCCCTAGCACTGCTTGGACACTTCACGAGTTAGTCTGCCAATTTGCACTAGCATCACGATCTTATCACCTGAGAAATTGGACACTTAATTAGGAGCTCCAAATCCCACCACCAATGCCTATGTTCCCACTCTATGTGGAATATACATGTACAGTATATTAGGTACAACATATGTATATGTTGTACCTAATTGCCAGAACCACACTAGTTGGCAAAGTGTCCAACGTCGAATTTGCCTAACAGGCCGAACAATTTTTGTTATTTTCAATTTTCTTTCCAGAAAAATTTAAAATGTGAAGTTGAAATTTTTATTTTTTCTAACAATAATAATCTTTTATATTAGGAATATGAATTACTTAGTTATGTTATGTTAGATAGGTTTGGATGGGTTAGGTTGGGTAAATTTTGGATTGGTTAGGTTAAGTTTGATAATTTTTTTTACTTTTGACTCTAATAACATGAAATTGTAATCATATATAATAGAATAAAAACTATCATTTCATAAAAATTTTTTGAAAAATTAAATATTTACAAATTTGGCTTGTTAGGCAACTCTGGCTAGTAGATACAGTCAACCCAACCATCTCTTTCCTGTAGAATCTCTGTGGCTCTATCATAAAAATTAAGTAGATTTGTTACACAGGATCTTCCTGTTCGAAAACCATGTTGTCTGTCTGTTATGTCATTACTCTCCAGGCGTTCTTCTCATTTAGTTTTAACAATTTTTTCTAGTATTTTGACTACCACGCTTGTTAATGATACAAGTCAAATTTAATGGGTCTTCTCAACTACCATTTTTGTTGATTGGAACTGTTTGTCTTTTTTTTACAAATATCTGCTAAGATTCCTGTGGACAAAGATGTGTGAAATATTAATTGGAGTGGTATGCTCAGCTCAGTTGCACATTCTTTCAGCGCCCAATGTGACACTCCATATGGTCCAACAATTTTATTTCTTCCTAGCTCCTTCAGTAAATTTTACATTTCATCTAGGTACTCTATGGAGTTTTCTGGAATTAGCATTGGGTCTGGTTCTCTGAAATTCTGATTTTTCACAAACCCCATTGGGGGACTGTTTATTTAATGTTTTGCACATTTCTTTTTCATTCTTGGTGAACCAAGGGGAGCCGGTCGGCCGAGCAGACAGCACGCTGGACTTGTGATCCTGTGGTCCTGGGTTCGATCCCAGGCGCCGGCAAGAAACATTGGGCAGAGTTTCTTTCACCCTATGCCCCTGTTACCTAGCAGTAAATAGGTACCTGGGTGTTAGTCAGCTGTCACGGGCTGCTTCCTGGGGGTGGAGGCCTGGTCGAGGACCGGGCCGCGGGGACACTAAAGCCCCGAAATCATCTCAAGATAACCTCAAGATAACCTCAAGATAACCTGTTCCCCATTCTCAATCTCTGAATTTTATCCATTACTTTTGCTTGCTTTTAATGAATTTATAGAAAAGCCCTGAATCTGTTTTACATATGTCTGCTACCCCCCCTTTCTCAAAGTTTGTCTGCCTCTCTCCTCACTGCTGTGTATTTGTTTCTTGCTTGTTTGTAGTGCTGGTATGTTTGGTAGGCTGTTTCCTATAATGTACCCATTTCCTCGTCTTTCTCTCTGGCCCTCACAAATTTGCTGCGTTAGCTGCCGTTTTTGGTAATATGTCTTGGGCTAACATTCGGGCGCAAGGATTTTGGAGGTCGAACAGGGTCCTGGCTGCCCATTACCTCGTTAATGTTCCTGGCCCTAGTCAGGCGTATGTTGCTTTGGGTCGCAAATTGCAGCCAGTCGTCTCGACTTTTGCATCAAGGTGTGAGTGGCGACCGCCTCCCGGGTTAGTCCCTCTTTTATTTTCTGTGGTTAGATAGCTCTGGGGAGCCGGAGGGGCTCTCCACAGAAAATCTGCGTTGAATGTAATGAAACGGCATTTTCCGGGCGAGTTCCCACCATTATCTCTGACCTGTGTTGCCGCAATTTGCACAGCGTGCTGCATTACTGGAGGTGAGGCAACTATGGCCCAATAGATGGCAAGCATAGCATTGTAACACAGGAAAGTTGTAGGGCTGGACCTGATACGAGGTCCTGTGTAACGTCGGTCCTGAAACGAGTTACATAGATGTCGGCCCTGCTGCTCCGCGAATCCTGGTAACTTCCAGTAATCCCGCTGATGCATCCTCTAACACCTGCAGAGCGGCCTGGGTGTTATCCACTTCAACACTCGAGTCAATTGGGCCAATCTTCCCATACCTGGCCCTAGATTACTCCTCCTCCGACAATACCTATCGGCACCTGACAGGCCAGTCCCTAAACGTGATGTTGGATAGCTGGACATGCAACAGGGCCTCCAGCCTGATGTGTAGCTTCAGTGCTGCACCTCTACCCAGGGTATTTACCAAGAAGTGCAAAACACCACTATCACAGGCTCTAAACATCTTTTGGAGACAGAGCCTAGATACTGGCGTCATCCCTGACATACTTTAAACAGCGGAGATCACACCACTTTACAAAAGAGGTAGTAAAGCAAATACAGAAATTTATAGACCAATAGCTCTTAACCTCAAACATCTTAGCACTCTATCTTTGATAGAGTGCTAAGATTTGATCCCAATGATTTGATTACAATCGGATTTGATTACAAATCAAATGCTCACAATATCTACATAACCCTGGACAATACGGGATCAGAACAGGGTGCTCCTGCCTCTCTCAGTTGCTAGATCACCGAGACACGGCCTTAGGTGCCATGGAAGACAAGTGAAATGCAGATGCAATATACACATATTGTACTTTACAAAAGCTTTCAACAAATGTGACCATGGTGTTATTGTGCACAATGTGTGCAAAAGGAATTACTGGCAAAGTAGGGAGATGGATCTTCAACTTCCTAACAAACAGAACACATTGTAATCAACACAGTAAAATCCAGATCATCTACTGTGAAAAGCTCAGTACCCCAAGATACTGTACTTGCTCCGGTACTTTTCTCATCCTAATATCAGACATAGACAAGGATACAAACTACAAAACTGTATCATCAGTTGCAGATGACACCAGGATTTTCATGTGAGTAGACAATATAGAGGATACAGCAAACCTCCAGTTGGATGTAAATCGGGTCCTTCAATGGGCCAAAGATTATGATATGGTGTTTAATGAAAATAAGTTTCAGCTCTTGCACTATGGAAAAAATTAAAATTTAAAAGCTGAAACCATAGTTAAAACCAAATCAAATCACACTATTGAACGAAAAAGCAATGTAAAGGACCTAGGCGTAATCATGTCGGAAGACCTTACCCTTACAGAACACCATAAAGTAACTGTCATGACTGCAAGAAAAATTACAGGTTGGATAACAAGGACCTTCCAAACAAGGGATGCCATGCCAATGACGATACTTTATAAGACACTAGTGCTCTTTAGGGTGGAATATTGTTGCACTTTAACAGCCCCATTCAAAGCCGGAGAAATTGCTGACCTGGAGAGTGTACAAAGATCCTTTACCGCTAGAATCCACTCTATAAGTTGTCTTAATTATTGGGACCAGTTAAAAGTTCTAAGTCTGTATTCTCTAGAGCGCAGGCGAGAGAGATACATAATAATCTACACGTGGAAGATATTAGAGGGACTGGTTCCAAATCTAAACACAGAAATAACATCACATGAGACCACTAAGCATGGCAGGATGTGCAGAATACCTCCATTGAAAAGCAGAGGTGCAATAGGTACGCTGAGGGAGAACTCTATCAACATCAAGGGCCCAAGACTTAACATGCTCCCTATACACGTAAGGGGCAAGGAGCATAACTGGCTGTCCTCTCAGTGTTCAAGAGAGATAACTCGGCAAACACCTTTGAAGAATACCTGATCAACCTGGCTATGATTCATATGTCAGGCTGCGAGCAGTTGCATACAACAGCCAGGTCGACCAGACGACCAACAGGGAGGCCTGATCAGAGACTGGGCCGCAGGGCCATTGATTCCTGAAAGCGACCCCAAGGTAGTAGGTAGGGTATGTATGGTCTCCGGTAGGCAATGTGACCACAATACCGAAGCCTCGATTGCTGCACTTAAGGTACAAGGATTCATAAACACGCACCGACCTGTTGTTGACTGAATTAGAACATCTAAAAATGAGGAATGAGGTACCACAGGAGAAAGGTCTTCTGAAGGTGAGAATGTCCTTCTAGCATCTCGCTCTAGGGCAGTATCTGCCGGCTCATTTTCCAACAGATGTTTGCCTCTCTGGGACTTGCTCTCAATGTCTATGACACCCTCGCTCTGGGAGGGGTCCATTAGGGAGGCTCCGGCCTCCGCCGGTGCTGTGAGAGCCTCCTGGGTAACTACAGTGACAACACACTGGCCCAAGGAAGTTAGCTCTCTCTCTCTTTTTTTTTTCAGGGATATTCCTGCGTGGGCCCTAAGCCTCTGGTTGGCCCAGTAAGTGTTTCTTGTTTGTTTTACTTGGGCGGAGTATGAGTATTTATGACTTGTATGGTCACTTCAGTAAGATTTTGTCCCATGTGTTTAACAACTTCTTCTGGTCTGTTGAATCTTAGTTGAAATCTTAATGGGTTTGTAACTCTGCACTGTGTTAGATAATGTTTCAGTGGTCTGTCGGGCATTTCTCCACAGTGCTGACATTTCCTCTCATCTTCCGGGACCTGTAAGCCCATTTCCCATGCATATGGGTATCCAAGCCTGATGCGATGTAAGTGTACTTATGTTGTTCTACTGCTCCCTTTCATCAAACTAAGTGGTTTGCAATTGAATTCAAAGATAAGCTCCCGATGAAGTGAGGAAAGAATGCCCAGCCAGGAGCATTCAATGCACACTCCAGATGGACGATCATCGGCAGCTCCCAGTTTGCGTGTTGCCTGTGCTAATGGCTGGATGTTCTTCCAGGAAGAGATGAACCCTCAGGAGGCAAGGTGGTGGTGATGTGTTGAGTCACCTCATACCGAACTACAATTCGATTTAGATTGACTAACGATGCATTCATTCTTGGGGCCTATATTAAAAGTTTCTCCTTGCTTTGCCAAAACAATTAACCACCGTGCTGCGCCGAGTTTATTGTGAAATTCCCCCTGTGCGCATGAAATAAAGTGTTCCCTCAAAAATCTTTTTTCTTCGTAAAATGGTAAATTCCCTTCCCTGAACATGTCTATGTAAAAATAAATACAAATTCCACTTACTTTGGCTGTGGGGACGTGGACATGGTGCACTGCGACGTCGTCAGGGCGCTCTGTGACGTTGTCAGGGCCTAGTCGCCTGTGCATGAATCACCCAGACACAGTCGTGCAGGCCATTCAAGCACCAGGTGTTGCCACAAATATATTTTCAATTATTTGTTCTATGTATTTCCAATGCGGTTTTATTTATTTTTTTATCGTATATGATGCATGTTTGTGTCCTTTACAATATCTATACAGTAGAATGTTCATAATCTTCCATGGAACTATGATACATTGTCAGTAATGTGTCCACAATAAATGTTTATTGTCGCAATATTACTTGTTAAAAATTCACTAAAATTACAATATGTTCAGTTTCACACACTATTTACACAGTAACAGACTGTATTACACACTCAGTACTTCGGAAGTGAGTAATAATCAACAAAGTAGTCCATATTGCACAGCGCGACTTCGCTCTTGTTGCACCAGGTACAGATAAATTTTCGCTTCCTGTTTCTTCATTCTGTGTGCTTGTAAATAATGCACTCACGTACACCCTTGACTTTAGTACTTGTAGGTTGCACGTAGCCAAGCTTGTAAAGCATAAGGTAGTCTTGAAAAGATTATAGGAAAAGATAAATTTGTAAGGTAGTCTTGAAAAGATCGCTTCGTATGGTCCCACACAGGAAGAGATTCAGCTCGCCTCAAAGAGTGTCCGCCAGTCAGAAAGGGATTCAGCTAGCCTCAAAGAGTGTCCGTCAGTCAGAAAGAGATTCAGCTAACCTCAAAGAGTGTCCATCAGTCAGGAAGAGATTTGGGTATTCTTAAAAATATCAGCGGAAAACACCACCATGGAAGCTGCTAACACTGTTCATCTGTGCTACTTGTATCAGATACATTATCACTGAACGCAGAAAACGATTCATCTATGTATCATCTAAATAAATTGGAGATAGCATACAATTGCAAAGGTGACGCTCAGAGCTACAACTGGATACGCTCGCTGTATCATCCTCGTTGGTGCTGTATAACTTGCATCTGACCTTTGTTAGGTCCTTATTGCGCCTAGCTTCACCAATATTATGACCCTTATGTTCTTCAAACAATAAGGTTTGAATTTCACCGACAGCGTTATCTTTCAACACCGCGTCGGACACGTTTGGGAGCCAGAGGCACATATGCCACCCATGGTTGCTCACTCAGACCTATCCCAGCCAGCAGCCCTAGGGCATTCTGGGATTTTTTTCCAAGATGGCTGTCTCTCACTGGAGGTCCTAAGAGTCCATTTCGTACACAACCAACTTCGTACACATTTAGAATGGGTACCGAAAAATCAAAGAGTTTTCTTGGTTGGCGCAGTTTCCCGCCGACCGAGAATACTCGGTTGGCGCAGTTAAGTGGTTAATGTCTTTACAGGCTACCTGTCGACTGGCCTGATTAATGCATGTGCACATAGGAAGGGTTAATAATTGTAATTACAGTATTGCATATTGGATTAGTATAGAACTTCTTGGAAAGGGGAATTCTCAGATATAGTGGACCCCAGGATTAGTGTAGAACTTCCTGGAAAGTGGAGTTCTCAGGGATAAGTTAAGTGGAATTATGAGGCAAATCATATTATCTACATTGTAACTAATGAGAGTTTGGAACAGTTATATTACTCCTTAATATAATTGCTAAACGAGTTTAAACATGTTAGGTGTCCTTGAGTGAGACTAGATGCCTGGAATGTTTACAGTTGGGGTATATGCCGACCGGCCAAAATGTGAAAGTGCTAATAAATAAGAGAAATGGAAGTGGGCCAAGTATACAGCCCACCTTTAGTGGGAGAATGGAAAATTAATATAATTATTTCTTACTTTTAACTTTATCTAAAATTTACCTTCCATCCTATAGGATTCCCAGTAGTGTGTGATGACGACTCGGCGGAGGCGTGCGGGGTCTGAGTCGTATGTGGAGGAGCTGACTGTGCCTGGGCCTTCTGGAAATCAGAACCCTTACCAGCAAACCACCCAGTCTGCTTACACACAGCCCCCATATACCTTGTATCCCCAGGTAGGCTATCTTGTACTCCTCCTACCAGTATAGCCACCAGTACAGTCACCATGAATTAATATTTTTCTTGCCAGTCCTCATATTAATTTGTTTCTATTTACAGGGTGTGTATTTGTATCTAAATGAGTGTGTTTGTGTTATAAATTCGTTATCATAATTGTCCTTTATTTCACTGTATGTTGCATGTGTTTATGCAACTCATTGTATGCAGTTTTAGTGGCTTCTTGTTGTTAGCTACCACAATAGTTCCACCAAAATCAATCCACACCATGCCTTTGTTAATTATTGTAACCCCACTGGGGACCAGAGGACAAAACCTGGGCCCCCTTTATAGAGACTCGAGGAGTAGGGAGGATATGAGATAATCTTAACCAAGGAAAGGCTATCAGAAAGGTGGGTAAGCCTATACAGGCAATCAGGAAGGTAATTTTTTTTTTAGAAAACATGACCCCCAAACTGAGTAAACCACAAATCATAAAGCAGTTGACTTGGTAATTACACCTGCACTTCACCAGATGGCTACATGCCTAGCTTCTTTATTCTTCAAATACTCAGTCTGTAATTTTCCTGGCACACATGGCTTTTACCACTTCTTTGAGTCCCGGTTATTCAGACAAGGACTGGCTGTTCTGGACACTGTTCAGTCGTGCTGTGGCCATTGCATGTACATTTTTTCTGTATTTTAGAATTCATTTTTTATGCCTCATTTGAGTGACTGATAAACTGTTTCTCAAACTGTGTGTACCTAGAGTGATAATGTCTGGGTGTTTGTTGTTGTCACCCTTGCCCAGGCAGGGTTACCTTCTCTGGTGGGCTTGGGTGGCTGTCTGTGAGAGGCCAACTTCCATTGAAAGGTGCCTCACCCTTATCAATGCTCAGGTCTTTGACTCTTGTGTGAGGCTTTGTAGATGGGAGCAGTCTAGGGTTTTCGTTTACAGGTAGCACAGGGTGTTTGAATGCTCATTCTGTAGCACCCTATTCACATCTTTAACAGCTGGCAAGGCCATAGGCTGCTTTCGGTGTTTGTTTCATGGGGGGTGACATCTCCATTTTTTGGCCTTTCCATGTTGTTCTTCCTCTGACTTCTTTGAGTCTATCTCCCTCCCTTTCTTTGCTCTCCTGTTTGGCATGGTGTGTATTTGATCACTTTGGCATCCTTTTTGCTGGGGTCAGCACTTGTTGGCTTTGGTATTTCTGAGGCAGGGAGCTGTCAATTAGTGGCCAATGTGTGATTGTATTATTATTGGGTTCAGTCAGTGTGTGAGGCTCCGGATCAGGCATTGTACTCGCCTAGTTGTGCTTGCAGGGATTGAGCTTTGGCTCTTTGGTTCTGCCTCTCAACTGTCAATCTACTGGTGTACAGATTCCCGAGCATCTCGAGCTCCATCACATCTACATTTGAAACTGTGTATGGAGTCTGCCTCCACCACATCACTGCTTAATTCATTCCATTTGTTAACTACTGACACTGAAAAAAATCTTTCTAATGTCTCTGTGGCTCATTTGGATACTAAGTTTCCACCTGTGTCCCCTGTAACTTCCCATTGTGTTGTTGTTGGGATGGAAGTTGTGGTCATTTTCTAACTTCCCATTTACTCTGCTCATTGTCTTTGTTATGCGACCTGTCCTTAAGCTACGTTCATTCCATTCAGTGGTCATGCCAGGTATTTAGGTTCTGTTGGTAATTATTTGTATGTGTAGCACATTAGTGTAGCATTTACGAAGTTGTAATTCATATGGTCATCTGCAAAGCACTGCTTGAGAAATGTTCAAACACCATCGGTTCTGTGTCATGTGTAAAGCATTTTTCATTCATAAACAGGAGTTTGGTGGTTGCCTGAAATCACTTTTAGCCATTGTTGATGAGGTAGGGCTGTGTTATGCAGGCAGTCCTAGAAGCTGCCTCTACCGCATTCAGTGGCAGACATACTTAAGCTAGTGTTTTCCACCAAGGTTCCACTGCCTTCCGTTTTTTGTCGGAGAGGAGTTAAAATTTGAGGCTCTGTTTCCTCTCCTTAGGGGAGATATTTATCTGTCTACAGCATTTGGCATTGATCATAGCTCTGCCTAGGAAGCCTTTCTTTCTCTGACACTTTTGGGGTTAGGGTGGGTTCTGGATTGCCTTTCCCTTTCCTTGGTCATTTGTGCTTTTTTTTGGATAGTTTTTCAATTGGTTCTTGAGCTCTTGTTCTTGCACAATTGTGCCGCTAAAATTTCAGTGGCCAATTTTTTAGAAAAATATTTTTGTTTAGGGCCAGTTGAAAAAAACTACTTTTCTTGGCTGGAGCTCTGGTACCAGAGTCATGATCAAAACTACTAGGCCTCTGAAATTGCACAGCCATACCAAATACCAGGACTTGAATCTGGTACGTATGTTCATTGAGGTGAGGGCAGCAAGGTGCTAAATCTTCATTAGAGAGACTGTCGTTCACTTTTGTGTGATTTATCTCTAGTGCGGGCTATGTCTGCTATGAAAGGTTTGGGGAGGTACGTGAATTGGTGTGTGTTTCCTGCATCACTGCTGAGGTGTCATTGGTGGTTTGGGGAAGTTTGTACTAGTCTCGTTGTCCTCTTCTCGTCGTGTTTGTGGGGATTGCACTTCAGCTCCTCGTGCCTGCCTCTCCCTCGTCATTCTCCTGGGGTGCCCATTCCTGAGCTTCTTGGGCTCCTGCGGTTCTCCATTTGCAGCCTTCACCTCATCACTGCCTCCTGCATTCCCTCTCCTTCCTTCTCTGCCTCTGCACATCATCTTTTTCTTGTCTCTCTCTGGCTCCTTGGGGTACTCGGTTGCCTCCGGTGTCGTGTCCCATTATGGGTGTACTAATCGGATTGGTACATCCATCTTTTCCTGCCCTGTCTTGTCTGCAAGTGCTAGGAAAGTTTTATTATCTTTTCCTCGGGAAATTTTTTACTTCTTGGAGTTACCTATGTTATCTCTCTTGGTACATGTTGAATGTTTTAATGTCCTATCTTTGTTACGGATGCCACACCTGAAGTACGTAATTTATATGGGTCCACGCAAGGACAAGCTAAAGCTGAAGAATGACATACTGTCTTGTTTGTTTCTATTTAAAGTGTCCTACCCTGTCTGTTCCCGTGAGGGACTTATGGGTGGTGGTCATGACTCCTGGTCTTGGGTTTCTGGGCTGTCTTTGTCTTGTGTACATGACTGTGGTCCTTCCGTATATTATTCCCTCAATCTTGTGTTCACAGACTGGGGTCTTTGTATTGTTTTCTATACTATATTATGGGCACCAATTTTTTTGTGCCTTGTGATCTTGCCCTATACTGTGTATTCCTCCAGCTCCCAAGACTACAGCCCTCGGTTTCCTGTCCTTATGACTGTTTTAGCCATGGGGCTCTTTTGCTCCGGGAAAATGAAAAAACAAAAACGCTATCTTTATTATTCACATTGTGCGTCTTGTCCGCTGGCAAATGTGGTAGATAGGGCTCATCCCCAGGTTCGTTTCCGGGTTCCCTAGGGTTCCTTGTAATTGTCTTTTCGGAGATTTTCTGCCACATTGGTGGAAGTTCCAGTTTGTTTTGTCCTAGGTTCGGTTTTGGCTGGGCCTTGTATGGGATTCTCAAACTGCGTCCCTCTCTCTCTCCCTCCTGCAGCTCTGCTCCACCTGCAGTCCCGCTTTCCGCTGTTTTTGAGGGGGACCCAACGTCGGCCGGCCAGGAGCCGGTCGGTTGAGCGGACAGCACACTGGACTTGTGATCCTGTGGTCCTGGGTTCGATCCCGGGTGCCGGCGAGAAACAATGGGCAGAGTTTCTTTCACCCTATGCCCCTGTTACTTAGCAGTAAAATAGGTACCTAGGTGTTAGTCAGCTGTCACGGGCTGCTTCCTAGGGGTGGAGGCCTGGTCGAGGACCGGGCCGCGGGGACACTAAAAGCCCTGAAATCATCTCAAGATTACCTGACCCAGGTCACTCAACGGTTGCATGAGCAGCTATGTGAGAGCCTAAGTTTTGCCCCTATGGTTTATCCGTTGTGCAGGATTTGGCTTTGGATGCTGTTATGTTGTCTGCGGAGCCTCCTCTTTTGCCATGCTTGCAACCGTTGGGTTCACATCAAAATATCCTTGTGTTGGTTACTGCATCACTGGCTTCTCTTTGGGGTTTTCGGAGTTCGGTGCCATGGCACTTTTCTTGTACCTCATTCAACGTGTTCCCGAACTCCTCATCGAATGGTTGGGGTTTTGTGAACAGTGCTCCCCAGTCTGGCCAGGGGCATTGGGGTTGGTCCTTCTGTTGGGCTCTCAACACGGTGCAGGAATTTGTGGCGGGCCCTTCCTGGCCTTGTGTGACTCTGGGGCATCTATCGCGGCCATCGGCCTCTTCTTCAACTTGAGTCTTGTGGTGTTGCTGCCTTCTGGGTAATCCCTGTTTTTTCTTCTCTGTGGGCAGTTAGCTTCAGAGAGCTAATGGGGCTCCCCCAGAAACCCAGCATTGAATGTAATGAAACGCTGGGGGTAGCCCCGGAGGCTCCCTGATACCCTCCCTCACTCCAATCGGCAGTTTTCCATCAGGCCTAAAACTGAGGTGGTGGGAGACCAGCTCCTCCTTCCCCCCCTTATTGGGGGAGGGGGGTTATGCTAACGAGCAGGGGTACTTGTTGAGGACAGAATTACTAGTTACATTTCTTTCAGCAGGAGCTTCTTTGCTCTTTCTAGCTGTAGGTAGCAATTTTACCAGCTAGTTGTTTGTTTTTGTATGCCTATCTTTCTGGGTAAATGCCCTGAAAGAAAAGAAAGGTTGGTCCTCCTTTTGTATGTTTCTGGATTTGTCAGGTTTCCTGAATTCATTTTCTTTGTGTTTTCTAATTCTAAGGTTAGGGTCCTGTTGTGTTTTGGGTCCCATTCCTTGCCCTAGCTTGTAGAGAGCCACTTTTAAGGGTTTAAGGGGCCGTTTCAGTCATGTAGGAAAAGTTGTTCAATGTCAACCAATATTATTTGACTAGTTGTATATGAAAAGTGCTGAAATTGTCCCAAGTTTCAGTACTGCAGCGTAAATAGAAAGAATTTTTTTTTTTTTTCAACGTTTTTTACACATTTTCAAGTCTAAATTATTCTGTGACACTTTTCTGACACATTAGCATATAATAAATGATTGTGTGATTTAGGATTTCCAAAACATCTTTAGTTTTCCTAATACAAATGTTCAAAGTTCCCCCCCAAAAATTATGCAAATATGGCATGTTTATTGCTATTATAAAATCAATAAATGAACTTAGAGAAAAGTGAAATCTTGCACATGTAGAGACATGCCCTCCACATACAGTATACTGTGTAAGTTTCATGTAAATTGAATAAAAAATTATTCAGTTTTGTAAACATTTGTGTCAATTGAAAAAAAAAACAGAAATTAATGAAGTCTAAGGTTCTAAAATCTGTGGCTGAGGTTGACATCAACCAATTTTCTCCAAAATTGGCATCCTTACAGATAGGTATACGTACAGTAAGGTCTGTAAGTTTGATGCAAATCGTCCGAAAAAAAATTTTGAAAAAAAAATTGAAAAAAAAAAACAAACTTTTTTTTTTTTCTTAAAATTTTTTCCAATTAAACTAATTATAATATTTGTTTAATATATGCTATTGTGATACCAAAGAGTCATAGCTATGATTTCAGTTGACACTTTTGATTCATAATCGATTTTGACCATTTTGGCATAATTTTCACAACTACTTCATTATTTTTTTCTCCCTTCCTATTTATGCTACGATGCTGAAACTTGGACCAGATGAAACACTTTTCATATAGAACTTGTCAAAAAAGTTTGATTGAAATCGAACGAGTTTTCATTTTTTGCATTTTTGGAGCCAAACGGGATTGGAAGATCATGTGCATAAAATGTCACCAAAGCATTTGCTATCCTAATATTCCTAAGAAAATAGACTAGAATACTACAACAACCTAGGACAATTATGTGTACTTACCAAAGGAAAGACGATTGTAGAAAAATAAGTTGAGCATTTTCTCTCCACTCCACCTCCTTCAGGTACCGATTCCTGAAGTTGCTCAACAGATGTTCGTAGGTGGAGTGAAGCTGGTGCGGGTGGTTACTTCTTCTCCACCCAATACACCCTTTTCCTGTGATAAGTGGTGTAACACAGTATGACACAAAGTGGAACATCGCATGTCTTGCATGCTATACCAGTTTCCTTCCTAATACCCGACTTTGAACACACTTGACACCTGTGACGTTTGGGGAGTTTTACAAGTTCATGCTTCAATTTGTAGTTCCGGCGAGTCTCTGATAAAACAACACGTCCCTGTTGTCTCTGTGTTGGTTGTACACTACAGTCTGAATCGTCGCTCTCACCATTGTCTTCAAACAACAGTGTAGCAGATGAAATATCTTCATCAGATTCATGGTCGTCTTCAGCACGAGGTGTAAACGTGAAGAGAGGGCGCCTCACACCCGACGGGCCAGGTGTTGACGGGTTAGCAGCAGGATACACAGGACCAGTGTCATTTATGTCTGGAGCATGAACTAAATGAGGAGATGGTGTTGTTGTTGCAGGCCACTCTTCCTTGTCAAATTTCAATAAAGCCCAAATAGCAACCTCATGAAACTGGAGCAGAGTTAGTTTCTTTCGGTCATCTGTGTTGGCCTTGTACAATGCATAAGGCTCCAGGCCCCCCAAATTCACATTCTTCTTCTAAATCCTCACCTTCTGCCTCACTTCCATCCAAATCCACTTGATCAAAGGCATCCAAGAGATTGGGAATCTTGGTGGGAGTGAGCCTCAATCCAGAGAACCTCCTATAGATGTCGGTAATCTTGTCTTTTCCAGATGAATCAGAGGCACCTGTAGCCGAAACACCGCTTGGGCCTGGTGCTGGATCCATTATTGATGATTGTAGTTGGTTACAAACACACAGAAACGGGTAAAAATCCTTGAAACCATGCGAATTTGGCGCGCGAGGGGAGAGAGATGCGATCGCTCCATGTGACAACAAAATGGGCCTGTCACGTGACCCAGTAGGCCGACGTGACATTCGGCCTACCCGAGAGAACGGGAATTTCATGGCGCACAGTTTGAAACAAACCCCAAGTAAATCGGATTTAAGCTGGATTTTTTACAATTATTTTAATACAGACCATAAATGTACGACGCGACCGCACAACCGATAGAAATGTAGCCGTCGTATATGTACGGGATGGGCGCACGAAAGTGTTAACTTTTTTTTTTTTTTTTTAGTTAGGTCTTGGTGGTGTCTTTGCCAGCTGAATGATGGCATTCAAGAATTCGCTGGTCTGCACTCTGGAGTTACCTCGTGGATTGGTCTGAGAAGAGTGGAGGGCCCCACATTCTTTCACTCAAATGATGACACTTTCTGCTATTGCATGATGGTTAAACATAAACCAACCATTAAAAAACAAAGACAGCTAAATGCTAATATGTAAAATTATCATATGTTATATCACTTGCATAAAAGTTCAATAAAACTTTAAGCACAAAAGAAAAGCCATCTCTCGTTTTCACTAATCTACATAGAATAATTTTTATTTACTGCTCTTCACTATTTTTTCTTTCGATAGCAGTGTGACTTGTATAAACTAGTGGGTGGTGCTTTGACCAATGAGACTCATCGTTATAAAGCGCCTATTCATTCATAATGCAACCATCTAGCCTAGTATTGGGTAAGATTATGGGGTAAGGTAATTATGAAGAGACAGTACTAAGCCATTATGACTACAATGGGGCCTCGACTTAAGATGCTAATCCGTTCCCAGAGACGGATCGTGTCGAAATATCGTAAGTCGAAGCGATTTTTCCCATGAGAAATAAAGGGAATTGAATTCATCCGTTCCCCACCCTCCAAAATATTAACATACAAATACATTTTATACTGAATACAATGTTTTTTTTCAAACTACAATACAGTACCAAAGTTTCTCTTACCTTTATGGAGGGCTCTTGATGGCGTATGGAAGATGGTGATGAGGGGGGAGGAGGAGAGTTGTTACTGTTTGGAAGGGGAGTCCCCTTCCATTATCACATCAGGCAGTGATGTTTTCTCTGGGGTACTCTTTCTCTCCTACGTTTTGCCTGAGTACCACTAGGACCTGGTTGTGATTCTGTACTTGTTTGTCTCGCTACAAATTTGTCAAGACATTTGTTTTTCCCTTCGTTTTAACATTTGTCTGTAATGATGCATCACAGTGTCATTGAATAGGTTAAGGCAATGACCTACAGCAGCTTGATTTGGGTGAGTCGTTTCAGCAAAGGTTTGCAATTCTTCCCATGCTGCACACATTTTCTTCATTGTTGAGGAAGAGACATTCTGTACTCTTGTTTCTGCTCTATGGTCATCCATACATGGGTTTTCATATGTTAAGCCTTACCACTGACTTTCCTAGGACTCATGGCGTGATATATAATAATTACTTTAATGTTCAAAATGCAAAAAATCACCACAGAAGCGGAATTTCTTATAGGCGCGATCGTCACTAAGCGGGCAGCTGTAGTAAACTGAGGCAGATTGGCCGTGTGACCGGGAACCACGCGCTCGGTCATCCCGAACGTGTACCAACAAATATCCGAAGTCGACGACACCATCGGATGTCGAGTCACATTTTTCTATGAAATTTACATCATAACTCGAAATTATCGTAAGTAGGGGCAATCGTATGTCGAGGTGCCACCGTATTCGTTGCCTTGTTCGGGTTGAATGTAGACACGTCTTAGATTTATTGACGAAGGCAACAAGGTTTATATCTGGCCAGCCGAGGTCCGCCTACTCTGGGGCTATCGAGAGAACTGGCCTGCTGCAAGCATGGCTGATGCTCCTCTGTCTGGCATGACGTCAGAGGCCTACTCGCCTGTGATTGGTTATGTTCCAACTGGCGTGGAATTTGAGTATAACACCGCTCGGACACGCTACCAAGTCGACGTCCCTTGTCGACAAGCTCTGGCTAGCTATATAGTTACAATGATACTGAAAGGACCTCGGTGGCATTCAATAATGGCTTACATGTGAAATTTTGCATAATAAAACATTGAAGAAGATCAGGTGTGCGTAATACTAACACCTCATCATATGCACCAAAAAAAATTTGATCATAATAGGTGAAAATCATGGTAACAATGCTTTGATTCAACCAGAGTATTAAGAACATGTGTGTGTCTAATTGTCAGATATGAACAATATAACTCAAGGTATTGCCTAAACAAAATTATTAACATGTGTTAATGGCATGTGCTTGAACCAATACAAAATTAATGACAATTATTACATTAATGGAATAAAGTTCTGACCTAACAGCCACAAATGAATTTTAAGATTAGATAATTTGGATTTTTTTCTTTTTTTTTCAATGTACAATATATTTACAAGACCAATGTACAATATATTTAATGTGCAATATATTTACATGCTATATACAAGACCTGGAACAAGAAGACTAACATCTGCGTGATAGCAGTCAGGATTCACTGGCCTCAATGTGGTTGCTAGATCATTAATGAAATCTTTATGACAAGCACTGTAAAAAAAAAATTACAAATGGCAGTAGACTTAACAATGGCATTTAATTTATAATGAAATAAAATTGAGAAAAACAATCTTCATTATACTATATATAATGGTAATAATAAGACACATGTGGTGGAAATACTACAAATGAATTTTTCAAAGCCAAACATAATAACTGCAGAGTGCACTTAATTGTAAATTCTGCGGATATCTACACCTAGCTCATCCAGAGCACTATACAACTCTGGCTCTGACTGAGGATCAGGAACAGATGAAACTGCATGTGACAAACTATCATCTTGAGGGATAACCTCGTTAACATGTAGCCAATGGACATGTGGTGAGTGCACGCTTGAAACGAGAGGTCTAGATCTAAGATTATAAGTGCTAGTATGGGGTTGCTGAATATCAAGTGGTCTGTCAACCACAGAAGGTGGTGTCCCAATAGGAGTATCTGTCTGGGTAAGTTCATTGTCATCTTCCTCATCAGTGTCGTCAACAGTCATTTTAGCTAACTTCATATGGTCTAAATGCTCATTTATATACTCCCCTGATACTAAATTTTTCAGTCTATACTTGTTACCTCTGATAAGCTCGATTACCTTATATGGACCCAAAAATTTCTTAGTTAACTTATACATAGGACCAGACCTGTGTTGGTTAAGTATCATTACTACAGATCCGATATTTATTTTACTGGGTTTAGCTCGTTCATTCCTTGCTCGAGTGAACTCGGCTGTAGCTTTGGACAGTTGTTCTCGTATTTTCTTGAATACTAGTTGCATTTGTCTATGCTTCACTTGAACAAAATCATCTACGTTATATAAGGGAGTAGGAGGTACATTAATCAATTCATTAGGGAGGATCTTATCTGTACCATAAAGAATAGTGTGAGGTGTGTCACCTGTAGAAACATTAATTGAAGAATTTATAGCACACTGAATTAAGGGTATAAAATCATCCCAATTGTTGTTATCAAAATTCAACGTGACTCTCAAGGCATCTAACACTTTCCTGTTAGTACGTTCAGCTAGTCCGTTACTAGCTGGATGATAAAGGATGATACTACATTTTTTTATGTTATATAAATCACACAAGCTAGTTAAAATACTATTACTGAATTCTGGATCATTATCTGAAAGGATTACTTTAGACATACTATATCTACAAATAATTTAGTCATGGAATGCACTGGCTATAGTTTCTGCTGTTTTGTTCGGGATAGGAACTAGTTTGCAAAACCGTGAAAAATTATCGACCATTACAAGCAAATGTTTGTTCCCTTTCTTTGTTTCCGCAAAATTTGTCAATAAATCCATCGATACTCGTTCCCAAGGAGCTTTAGTTGCTGGGTACACCTGAATTGGATTAGGTCCTGAAACATGTCCCTTGTGCTGTAAGCAGGTTAAACATCTGTCAACATAATGAGCAATCTCCTTAGCCATTTTTGGGCAAAAATATTTCAATCGACCTTGTTGGAGTGTACGATCCTTTCCTGGATGTGCACTTGCAGGAGCATCATGGATAATTTTTAACACAGTTGGTACCAAGACAGCTGGAACAACTAACTGACAACATTTCCTCGGGGCTGTCCCTAGCTTTACTACTCTACACAGTAAATTGTCTAACATCACTAATTCTTTCAATGGTACTGGTGGTTTATGAATTGGGCGAGTGTCTTGCTTAGTCAAAAATTTAACCCTTTAACTGGCAACGCGCCTGCAGGCTCGCGTCTGGTTTGCGCAACGCGCCTCCGGGTATTTGTATTTTTCACGTTCCATTCAAATCTCCCGCGGCTACATGGGGTTCACATCAGCTTCCTCAGGGCTCTTGTAAACAGACGCCATCTTTAAAAAAAATCGTGGTCCACATTCCCGGGTGTGGGAGCCTCAGTAGTGTGTGAGCAACCAAGGCTGGCGCTCGCAGCATGAGCGCACAGCACTGCTGTTCAGCGTGTGACCACAGCATCGCCTAATAATGTCAAAATATATATATAACTTGTATCATTTAGCCATGATAGTGTTATAGAAGAGCCTGAGTGTGATAATGACTGGATACAATGTTCAATTATCAGTGATTCAATGCTGTTCACGATGTTCACAGCACCACAGCATTATTTCGTCCATCTAGGAATTTTCAAATGATTTCTTAGGTTCCTTTTCAAAATAAACGTGTGGTCAATTATTCATTTACAGGAATTAGTGACCAGGATTGTGATAATAGCAGGATTGTGGTTATAATTAGCGTTGTGCGTAGTATTGTGGAAGGAGGAAAGTTTGGTGAGGGAGGGAGGGCGAGAATTGAGGTAGCCTCATTGTGTGTGTGTGGCTGCCACTCTTGTTTTGCTCACCATAATAGCTTAGTGGTTCGCTATGGGCAACACATATGTACATGGGTATATATAGTGTGTGTGTATAGTGTAAGAACAGTAACAGGAGAATGTTGAGAGGAGCTATTTTGGTGAGGGAGGTGACGTAATCGTAGCGTCGTCTGCTGTGTGATTTTTCATGCAGTGTATGGTGGCCACTGTACTGTTTGGACACAATACCGGCTTACTTGTATAGTTCTGGTAAATAAAACATGTAGATAGGTATATAGAACATGTGTAATAAGAACTATAACAGTATGGTGGGAGGAGCAATGTTGGCGAGTAAGATGTTGGAGTGAGGGAGACTGGCTGAGTGTGGCTGCTCTCACTCGAGGTGTTGTGAGTGTGTTGATGGTGAATGTATATAGTGTGTGACAGTGTGTAGTGTGTAAATAGATTATATGTATACATAAATTAGCATGATACATAGTAAATATGTGCAGCATATGTGTACACAAGTGTCATGCACGTAACACAGTGTCTTCGGACAGTACGGTTGTTTTACTGCCATAATATAGTGTACGTGTTCACTATACATAGGATTAGTACGTAAAAACAAATAAAATGTATTTGGAACTGTGCGAAAAAAATGAACGAAAATATATTCGCGGCAACTCGCGCGCCCCGCCCCGACCGCCCCACCCGCCCCGGGAGCTTACAGCACGGGCGCACGGGGAATCATGACGTCACGCCCCAACTTACGGACCCCATAGCAGCCAAAGTAAGTACAATTACGACTTTTTTTTTACATACCCATACTGAGGGAAGGGTTTTTGACACTTTAAAAGGAAAAAAGAATTTTTTCCAGAGAATTTATTTCCTGCGCACCACGGGGGTGTCATATTTGGAGGCAACGCAGTTAAAGGGTTAATGACGGGTGCCCATATGGGGTCTTGTCTCTGTTCCGTTTTTTTTTTTTTTTTTTTTTTTTTTTTTGAGATATATACAAGAGTTGTTACATTCTTGTACAGCCTAGTACGCGTAGCGTTTCGGGCAGGTCCCTGGAATACGATTCCCTGCCGCGAAGAATCGTTTTTTCATCCAAGTACACTTTTACTGTTGCGTTAAACAGAGGCTACAGTTAAGGAATTGCGCCCAGTAAATCCTCCCCAGCCAGGATACGAACCCATGACATAGCGCTCACGGAACGCCAGGCGAGTGTCTTACCACTACACCACGGAGACTGTCGTAACTACTGTTTCTGTTTCTACTACTGTAGCATCTAATGCTGGGTAATTTAACTGAATCGCAGCTACGTGTCGAGAAAATGCATCGGCTACAACATTTTGCTTTCCTGGAATATATCCAAATGTGGGATTGAATTCTTGAATTGTGAGCAAATATCTAGCAAACTTTCCAACTGGATTCTTACTTTTGAACAAGGGAATTAATGGTTGGTGATCTGTAAGAACATGAACTGGGTAATTATAAATTGTATCCCTGAAATGTTTAAGTGCCCAGACAACTGCCAAGGCTTCTCGTTCTGTTGCACTATAATTTTTCTCTTCTTTAGATAATTACGGCTAGCATAAGCTATTGTGTGATCTCTGTGACCTTCTGCTTGAAGTAATGCAGCACCTAAACCTATGTCACTAGCATCTGTAACCAACGTAAAAGGTTTAGAAAAATCTGGGTACCTAAGGACAGGTGACGAAATCAAGGCTGCTTTGAGTTTTTTGAATGACTGATCCTGGGCCTCTCCCCAAACAAAGGGTTCATCTTTTCTTTGCAACTTGTAAAGTGGAGCGGCTATAATAGAGAATCCAGCAATAAATGAACGATAAAATCCTACAAGACCTGTGAACTGTCTTACGGCTTCTGCGGTACGAGGCGTTGGAAAATCACGGGCAGCAATAATTTTTTATTCATTCAATGTAATACCTGAAGGTGTAACTGTATGACCTAGGAAATTAATCTTCTCCTTTAAAAATGAACATTTTGCAAGCTTTATTTTTAAATTAGCTTCAGCGAGCTTTGCAAGTACTTTTTCAAGGTTCTGGAAATGAGTCTGAACATCTTGCGACATGATTATGAGATCATCAAGGTAAACTAGAAGAGTACTTCCTATCAATCTACGAAATAGATTTGTCATGAGCCGTGAAAAAGTTATTGGACTACTCCGCAAACCAAATGGCATTCTTTTGAAATGAAAATGACCATTGGGAGTACTAAAGGCTGTCAATTGTTTACTTTCCTCATCAAGGGGGATTTGCCAGAATCCCTGCAACAAATCTAACGTTGAGAATACTTTATTTCGACCAATACTTTGCAACAAATCATTTAGAACTGGAAGTGGGAAACGATCAGGTATCGTTACTCTGTTAAGCTTTCGATAATCGATTACAGGTCTCCAAGTCCCATCTCGCTTTGGTACAAGAATCAATGGAGCGTTCCATGGCGAATTACTCGATTCAATTACATCACTCTGTAACATTTCCTCTATAAGTCTATCGGCTTCTGCTCTCTGAGAATGGGGAAGACGGTAAGCTGGTACATAAATAGGGGTAGTTCCTTGTTCAAGTGGAATTTTATGTGTAATGAGAGGAGTGAGACCTAACTTTTCTCCTGGTAGAGCAACAACGTCTCTATTCCTGTTCAAAATTTCCAAAAGCTGAGCCACAGAGTCGGGAAAATCAGTAGGACTGAGGTGTTCCGCTTGCACCTCTGGCTGAGATCCCTGTTCTCCTGGTGTGAGAGTACAAACAGTATGATCCATGGAGACATCATCCACAACTCGCACCGGTAACGAGTAATGGGCAAAATCTACAACATGGGTACCAGACTGGAGATGGATGTCGGCATTACTAGTGTTTGCAATATATAATGTAACAGTACCATCCTGCACTGTGTGCCAGGAGGGTTCAACAAACGTACCATTCACTTTACACGTTTCACTTTCCGCAATCACATCCGACAACTCAGGCACTCCCTGAACCTTAACTCTTATTCTGGTGAGAGAATGAGAGTGCAGCACAGTGTCAGTAGCCGTGGAACCACTGACTTTAGAGATGGAAGCTGCCAGGAGAGCAAGACAACGAAAATCCGTTAGGGCGTCCCCTTCCAGAAGGTCCCGATACTCACTCTCCTTAACAACTGCACAACTACGATGCTTCAATCGAGTGCCTGTTTTCTCGGGTATGCTAACACGACAATGATCTGACAAACCTACGCTAGCAAGGCGGGTGTCAACAAATTAACGTAGTCTGATTGAAGATTGAACTCATGGCCCTGTCGATACATGCTACACAAGGGTATGACGTGGTCTTTGATACTTATGTTCCAACGATGGGGAAACAATGCAATATTTTCATCAATCATGGTGTACAGACCTAAGAGAATGTCTCCAGGAAAATGAATAATGTCAACAACTAAACATGTTATAGACAATGTGACATCATTTAACTTGAGTGGGAGGTCAATTTCACCCTGAACTTTTACTTTATTTCCTGAAATACCACTTAGAAAAGGTATGTGTGACTGTTTTAAAGTAGTAGGGTGCTTACTTTCAATGTCTCTAAGAGCTGAGGGCTTGACAATATTAATTTTTGCACCTGAGTCAAGAAAAACTTTTAAAACTCTACCATGTACAATGGCTGAGACAAGGGGACCATCACTTGAGACTGGACAAGTTACTACTTTTGACTTATGTTGTCTGGGATATCTGCGTCTTGTCTGGGTCAAATTTACTGTGGTTCCGTCAACATCTACAACTGGTCTAGAGTCAGTGTCCTCCTCTGTCAAGTGTCCAAATCTATTTTGGGTAGCTACTGAATACACAGGGAGGGCACTAGGATTGGCTAGCTTGAATTGGTTAGCGGATGGCCTTGGGGGTTTCCCGACGACATGGAGTGAACATTCTGAACTCCAGCATTCTGTGACTGAGTATTATAATTTGAAGTTGCATTATAGTTGGGCTGGGAGTTGTAATTACGAGAGTTCTGATAATGTCTTGGACGCTGTGCGCCTCGCCAAGACTGACCGTGGGAGTTACGAGGTGGGGATGCCCTTTGCCTAGCTCTACAATCCGCAGTGTGGTGACCAACTTGTTTATGGTACTTGCAATATGGTAGCCTAGAATGATTAGATTGACGAGGGGACCGAGAGAATTGTCTAGGAGGTGATGATCTAGGGGCGGACCAACAGTCCCTTGCGAGGTGGTTACTCTTACCACAATGCCAACATGAGGGAGTGGATGGTTGTGGACTATGGCGTTTCGGCAATTTATGAGGCGGCGAATTTGACTGGGGGCTACGAGCATGGGTGCGGTTCTGCGACCAAGAGTTTTGAGAGTTTGTGGGAGGATGCTGAGAGCTTGTTACTACATTTACAGTATCAGAGGGTGGCAACAGTTGAGCACTTCGGGGAGCTAGTTTATCGGCGGCATTGTTAATGGCCTCAAACACTTCACCAATTTCATGTTTAACACCAAAATTTTGTTGCTCAACGATTGGTTTAGTATGCTCTGGGGCAAAATGCATTAAAGTACCAAATGCTATCATTTTGGCCATAGCCTCAGGGGACAGATTATTGTCTTTATCTAACCAAGTCGAATTATTCATAGCAGAAACTAAGGCATACAGATACTGATCGAGACGGCTAGTAAACGCATTAAACGATTCACCAGGCTGCATGGTGGCATTGGCAATTTTCTTGACTAACCTATACGGGTCAAGGTCTCCTTTATTAACAAAGCGACGGCGAAAGAAATCCTTAAATTCAGACCAAGACTGGAGGCTAACAATGGCTTTCTCGTCAACAACGAAACGTGCATCACCTTTGGTTGTGTCCACAGCTGACCTTGCAATTGCCAAGTATTCGGCATCAGTAGGCTTAGAAAAACGTGCAACAGTTTTCGCTTCAACCTTACTAAACCATGACTCTAATAAGCGGGATTTCCCAGCAAAAAGAGGAATAGCCATTTCCTGAGATGATCTTTGGCCATTGGGATGGGCGACTGCTCCCGTTAAGTCTGAGGGGGTTTCAACAGTGGTAGGCATTGTCACAGCCGTGGGAGTAATGTTTGAACGCAGATTATAATTAAGTGCACCTGGCATCAGAAATAGTATACACAAAAATAAACACTCAAAAAATATCAACTTGGCTAAAGTAAGAAAATGGCAGAAATAAAATTATTAAATTGGGCTAGGCAACAAAATAATTAAGAACAAGCAAATTGTAAACTAAATTTAGCAATCTTTCATTAAAATGGCTGGAATTAGAAGCATGTAAATTAATTAAACCCAGGCTAAGCACAGCAATTTAGAATAAAAACTGGAAAATGCAATTGCAAAATTTCATTAAAAGATTCAACACAACAAGTGGCAATGCATGAAAAATGGGTTTAGCAAAAACAAATTGGACACAGGCACATGGGTAACATGCTATGGTAAAAGTTTAAAATAAAATGCTTAAAGGATAAATTTCAAAGTTAGGTCTGGAGAAATATAAAAATTTTCTATGTTCTAATGTCTATGGAAATCTCAAAAACAAATTTCTATTATGCAAAATAAACTGCTAGAAACAATTATTTCTTACTTCTCTCGCCTTTGAATTCGCTAATGACACTAGTAACAAGTAATGAATAATGGAATCAATGCAGGAAATATTGAAATGACTCGGAGAAACTGTGGAAATGGAGTGCTGAACCAGCTCCAATATTTAACAAGTCACTGAATGGTTAATTCACAGGATATTATGGATATATTTACGTTAAACCTCATTAAAACATAGCACACGATATCTTAGCTCATATTACTTAACTCAGGCTGCAGGATTTGCAATATAACAGTGGCCAATACCAAAAACGGCGACGAGACGTGTGAAGAGGGCGCGAAGCTCGGGAGACCCCACAGTAGATTGATGTTGGGAGCACGAAGATAAATTCTGAGACGACGATGGCGGTGGAGAAGCACAATGTGCTACGCTGAAGTTCACACAAATGATGTAACAGGGGCTGGTGGCGATGGTGCGAGGTGTCGATGTGGCAACGTGGCGAGGCGTCGACGTGGCAACGTGGCGAGGCGTGTGAGCTTGGGAGGGAGGCAAGGTGGCGACACTTAGTCAAACAATTGTAGTCTTTTTTTTTCACCAATTCCTCTTGAATAACTGTACAACACCCACAATAATCAGTTGATACTTGCGACGATGGCTGACGACGATTTCAGTAGCTTGAGCACTCGCGAAGCTTGATGCTGTCAGCTTGGGTGGAGGTGGTGCAGGTGGTTCCCACGTGGGCGCGAGATTCAAAAATGGCTGGCGCGAATTACTCTCCCCTATGCTGATGAAATTTCGTTCTCCCTTGCAAATATTGTGCCTTACTTTTAAAATCGTCGGCCTAGAGTAGTGGCTGATAGCAGGACCCCAGACTGGTACAATAATTGATGCGTGGGTGGCAGGATGGCGGCTTATGGAGGCAGCTGATGGCGGTGGCGGTGGGCGGCGTGCACATGTGACGATGTGGGTACTTGGAGTTTCGTTTCCAGAAAAAAAATATCTGGATCCCACTGCTGCTACCAATATTCGTTGCCTTATTCGGGTTGAATGTAGACACAGTAGACACTTCTTAGATTTATTGACTAAGGCAACAAGGTTTATATCTGGCCAGCCGAGCTCCGCCTACTCTGGGGCTATCGAGAGAACTGGCCTGCTGCAAGCATGGCTGGTGCTCCTCTGTCTGGCATGACGTCAGAAGCCTACTCGCCTGTGATTGGTTATGTTCCAACTGGCATGGAATTTGAGTATAACAACTGTATAGCACTTGGAAGGGATATGAAGAAAAGGATTTAGGATAGGACGTAAGGAAGGAATGGTGTCCAACCTCTTGCAGGTCGGCATTCAATTGACAACCGTCCAAGTGGTTGGACACCATTCCTTCCCTCCGTCCTATCCTAAATCCTTCCAAGTGCTATGTCTTTAAGCTTTCTCATTATAATTACCAAACCTCATAATCTAATGCAATATACGACAAAAAAAAGAGCGGTGTTGCATGTTTGCACTTTCCTAGAAATTTGGGGGTAAAGGAATATTTTTCTGGAGTGTACCCTCATAATGATAACTAAAATAATTCATCTGAATTTTCCTGAGGGCCACTATTTCTCTAGGGGCCTCAATGAGGACAGGAAGCTGGCGGCTTATCAAAGGTCCCCCATAATGTGCAGAATAACATTCAGCTGTGCATGTTTTTATATAGCATCAATAAATGGATAACTACACAACCATTTAATGTTTCCATAAGCATAAACAGAAATTGAAATTAAATTTATAAAACACTTTCACATTCTTCACCTACAGGTGTTCAGAATTAATTTCAAGGCTAATATGTTAGGGTTTAAATGTACAAAAACTATGTAATTAAAAATCTTAGAGAATATTTGCAGCTCTTATCTCATAACGTGTTTAAAATATTACTAATAGGGCACACAACTAACAAATGTGAAAACAAAGAAAGGTCTGTCCTAGACCATTTTAACCTCGACATTACTAATATGGTTGAACTACAAAGTGAATTAATGAGATAGTTGGTGCTGTTTTTGAGTGACTAGGCTAGGAAGCAGAGAGTTTTTGACTAAGGCATCGAAGGCCAGCTTCCACATTCGGCAAAGATTTTATTTTACAGTTGGTGGCAAAATCATCCGGTTCCTTACAAAGATTCATTGAGAATAATTTGATGAGCAAATATATCAACAAGATACGCAAGATGAGTAACCACTTTGGATCACTTAACTTTGCATGAGACCTAAGATTCCTTCTTGACATTATGGCTGCAGGGCTTTTCTTTTTTCAGCTTGCTCAGTAGTTCAAAAACACTCTTGACAAATTGTCCTCGAGATAACCATAATCCCTCTATTATATATAGTGTTTTTCATGATTAGACTCTAAATCTGAGCACAGTAGTCTAAACAACATGTGGCTTTACTGTGGTATTAAAAACCTTCCTTTAGTTCATTAAGGAAAATAAAACTGCAGTTATCCATCCTAGCATTACCAGATACCACCATGAATAAACATGACACTAGAGCTATGTATACCACCTTATAAACCCCTGGCATATACCCAGTGATACTTGTACCCCTTGGTTGAAAATCAAAGATAGGGTAATGCTTAAGATAAGTTTTTGGAAAGAGCGTTCTGAGCCTGCCAAAAGCTGGCAGAAGTCCTCTGCATATGTTAAGAGGATTAGTAGCATTGTGTGTGTGTGGGGTACCAGGGCCTAATACATTGGAGAGCTACTAGGGACTGTCAGAAAAGGGCATTCATTACATTTAATGCTTAATTGATTACTTCTTTCCTTGTGCAGGTTGTTAATGCGGTAAATACCACTCTTCAGTGGAGCTCTCCTACCAGCCAGGC
>WNGS01000158.1:19431-39524 GCA_020271785.1 Procambarus virginalis | reverse complement strand
TTTTGATTTTATTTTCATTTGATTTAATTATTTTGTGTGATTGTGTTGGAATTGAGCTGTTTTCTTTGCCATACTGTTCATTTCAAGAGTATAGTTTACTTTTTTTTCTTTATTTTTCATTTTTTTTTAACTGATTTTCTTATACTTCAGTG
Source organism: Procambarus virginalis (assembly GCA_020271785.1). Classification (NCBI taxonomy): domain Eukaryota; kingdom Metazoa; phylum Arthropoda; class Malacostraca; order Decapoda; family Cambaridae; genus Procambarus; species Procambarus virginalis. The sequence goes on along the minus strand of WNGS01000158.1, from coordinate 39,372 downwards.
ATGGGAACAGCTGGGGCCAGACTCATGAAGCAGTTACGCAAGTACTTACGAACGTGTACATCGTTCCTCAATCTTTGATGGCTTTGGTTACATTTATTAAACAGTTTACAAGCATGAAAACTTGCCAATCAACTGTTGTTATTGTTATAAACAGCCTCCTGGTGCTTTGGAGCTCATTAACTGTTTAATAATTGTAAACGAAGCAACCAAAGATAGAGAAAGGATGTACAGGTTCGTAAGTGTTTGTGTAACTTTTTTGTGAATCTAGCCCCAGATCATTTGATGTTCCCAATTTTCTGATGGGAACATGAGATCATTTGATCATCAGACAAGGGAGTGGGGAATGGTAGGAAGGACGAGGAGACGGGAGTTGGGGATGGTGAGGAGGACGAGGGGATGGGGGACGGGGGGGGGGGGGAATGGTAGGGAGGACGAGGGGACGGGGGAGTGGGAGATAGTGGGGTGGACGAGGGGATGGGGGAGTGGGAGATAGTGGGGGAGGATGAGGGGATGGTGGAGTGGGGAATGGTTAGGGGTACGAGGGGATGACGGAGTGGGGGATGTTGGGACGGAAAAAGGAATGAGGGGGTTAGAAATGGTTGGGAGGACGAGGGGATGGGGGAGCGAGGAATGGTTGGGAGAAAGAGGGGACGGGGAAGGAGGGAAATGGTGGGGAGGACTGAGTGACAGGGAAAGGTTGCCGAGCCACAGCAACGCGTGGCCGGGTACAGCTAGTCTGTAATAAAATGCTGTAATGTATTTGTGAATAGACCAGAATGTCTTAATTTTATCTGTAAAAATTCTCTAATGCTCTTAATCATATTTTACAACCCTGTAGGGACATTACCTAAGATATATAAAGTGATATTTATGGGGCTGAAGAGTATAAATATTCAGATAGGCACTATCAAAGAGTTCAATGTATATTTTTCATAATTGTTTTTGCAGAAAAAGCCTAGTGACAACAGCAAAGATATGAAAATATATACCTGTACTACAAAATTTATTAATAAAATATTCGAGGAGTGTTACAAAAATTTATCACTTCGTACTTACAATGTGTTAATTTCTCCAATTTAGCGTAAGTGCTTGAAATATTTCTTCCAATCAACCTGGAAAATAAGTAATCATGTTCAGCATGCAAAGTGTCAAATACCTGGAACTCGTCTTAATATACAGTATATGCTATTTATACATCAAACTATTTTCAATATTGTTATAAGCCAAGACCACAAAGCCTTGTGCCAAAAAGACGCATATATTAAAAAGGCAGAATTTTTTCATGTCAAGTCCCTACTTAAATGTAGTACAAATTTCTGAAGATGACTAACACAGAATTATTATTTTCTAAAGAAACTGCACAGTATACTTTCATAGGACAGTTTACCAGGTTATATCATTTAATTTACCAAATTCAGACTAAAAAAACCAGCGTTGAATGTAATGAAACGTCATTTTCTGGGTGAATCCTGGAGGCTCCCCGGAGCCATCCATGCTGAATGGATATGTATAACTTTCTGGCATCAGTCAAAATGCTAGGAGTTCTTGCCTACCGGGGACCATGAGCCAGAACCTGGCCCCCTCAGAGAGGCACAAGGAGCAATGGCCTATAGAAACTCCCTTGTGGTTGGGAGCATTCTATGTCTGCCATCGACCGGGGTAGGTACCCAGAAAGGTAGGTGACCCAAAACAAACCCCAATTCTGGTGAAAATATTGCTACCGAACGCCGAACGAGTGGACAAAACTCCCCAAACAAAATTATAAAACTAGCATGGTGTCATAACGTCGCCGCGCCACCGTCTGCGCAACCCCCCCCTCCCCGGGAGGGGAAAAGGGGAGCCCCAGACCCTCCATGCCGGCGATCCAACTGGCAGTTCTTAAGCTGGATGTCAAAATACACGATAAACGCCGCTGACCGGAGGGAGGGAGGGATGCCGGGGAGCCTCCGGGACTCACCCAGAAAATAGTTTCATTACATTCAACGCTGGTTTTCTGGGAGGAGCCCTGTCAGCTCCCCGGAGCTACCCTCACCACAGATAAGGAAAGCAGGGAAGGAACCAGGAGGTGGACGCCACGCGCCCTAACCGAAAAACCAAGACCACAGACAAAACAAAGACCAAAACGAGAAGAAGAGAGACCACCCAGGCCAACAACCAGGACGGCACTAGAACGCAAGAGCAGGCCAGAGGGGAAACAGCGCCCAGGACAGCAAGCGGAACAGAGCAGAAGGAACTGCAACACCGAATGCAAGCAGGAGCGGCTCTGCCAGCCCCACCCAATACGAGGTGACAGGACACGATCCCAGATGAGTCCCAGAACAACCCCAAAGGGAAGACAAGCCAACCCTATCAAAGACCGAAGGACCCTTCGCAGAGACAGGAGTAAAAACGGAAATAGGTAAGGAAAACCCCGAATACGGACCAAGGAGCGGCTGGGAAGTAAACCACACGACCAACCACAAAATGTGTAGAGGAGGGCGTACATACCTGAGGGACCTCATGGACAGCAGGGTGTAGCCAGGCACCAAAGATAGGCAAGGAATGAGTGTCCAGATAGGGAACAGACCCAGGTGCCGACAACGAAACAAAGTACTGAAACGCGGGGTAGAGCCCCACAGGACAACAAGGAACAAAAGATAGGGACAAAGGAGTCACTGAAGACACACAAGGGGTCCAAACACACCACACCAAACACCCCAGTTAGGAGCCAGTGACAACCCCGCCAAGCGGGGTAGAGGAAACCTGGCAGGAGCAGTGACCAGGGTGGTGAAGAGAGTAGATTACCCCAATAATATGCTCGCTCCAAATGCATTAGCTTAACGACCGAAGCAAAGCACTACGTAACACCAATTATGGAACTCAAACCTTTCCTTACTTCCAGGTAAAATTCCTGCCAACCTGTGAAGAACGGTGAGGCGTTGCCCGAGCATATATGCAGGAGAGGAGCAAATACAGCATCCAGTCTACCAGCAAGTGCAGACTAGAACAGACACTTGCGAGATACTGTACCGACTCTCAGTGCGCTGCACTCGCACCATTGCCCGCCAAAGTACCACCTGCATACTACTGTATACGCAACAAAATATATGTAGTCTTTTAGTGTTTGTGTTTATAGTCACCAAACATTACAAAACAATAGAACTGGGACAGTGGCACACGCCACCCTCGCAGCACATTTCTGACACGAAACAATAGGCATAAAAGGGAAAAGTGTAGAATCAGGAAAGACCGGAGGAAATAACGGCCCGGTAATAGGGTCGGTGATTCACGGAACCAATTACCGCGTAACGTGGTGGTGGGGCCCCCACGATTGGTGCAAGCGCTAGTTGGACATGCATAGGAGTGGGAATGGCTGGTAAGAATTAGAAGCAACCTCGTACGGGCCAAGAGGCCCTCTGCAGTCCCTCTGTTCCTATGTCCGTATATCTGTGTGCACAAGGGGACACAGGAGGAAGCCTAGCACCCAAAGGAGCCACAGACACGAAAAAGAATCCAATCAACGTCAGAGGGAAAAGGAAGCGGAAAGCACTAGGAAGCTATGTGGTGGAGGCAGACTCCACCCACAGGAGCAAACGTAGAGAAGACAGAACCCAGGAGGCTCAGGAAACTACACAACCGTCAACTGACAGAAGAGGCAGGGCCCAAGAGCCAGAGCTCAACCCCCGCAAGCACAATTAGGCAAGCACCCCCACCAAAAAACGAGAACCAGCACACCTGGCCAACAGAGGCGCCAGACATGACAACCTCACCTGCAGAGCAGACACACGACCGTGCCACAACACAGGCGAGCCAAGTAACATACCAGGAGCAGCGCTAATTGCGCGCCCGAAAGCCATGCATACTAGAGGCAGTAGGCATGGTATGTCCCGTTACCGGAATAAAATGCGCAAGTCTAAGGTGAAACACGTCCAGAGGTGCGCACCTCGCAGAAGACTGAGCAGGACAGAGGGGGAGGAGGAGGCGCCACGCCGAGCCAACCCACACCCGGAAGCAGAGGAAGAACGAAACGACGCCCCCCCAGATATAAATCCAGTACACCCTCAGCATCCAGAGGGCTACGACTGGAGGGAGAAAACGAGAGAAGAAGCCATAGAAAACGTGAGAAACGACGCGAACACACGAGCATACCGCCCATAAACAAAAGCACACCCCGGCCGCAGCGCACGAGGTATGAAACGCACCACCCGTTCACCGGGTGGCATGGCTCGTACACCAGGCGGACACACACATCGTACACACACAACGTACAGACATCGTACAAACACCAGGAAGGAGTGCATAGCGAAGACGAAGAATGCCAAAACTGGAAGTAGAGACGACGCGAAAACAAAACAAGGCGAAAACAAAGCGAAAGAAAACGGAGGACGGAAGGTAACCAACGAGGCCGACAAAAGACCAGAGGGAAACCACATCGGATATCAACAGATGTTCCAAAAATATTGGAAGGTACGAAGAGACTCGCGAATCAACGAGAACCACGACAAGCACCCTTGATCAAGGGACACGCAGGGACAACAATACGCAGGGACAACAATACGAAGGGAACAGTATCGCGACAGAAGAGCAAAAAGGGGAAGGAAAAGGGGGCGAAACACCCCCAGGAACGACAGGACCGACGAACCCCGAAGGAAAACGGAACCAAACCCAGGGAGGGGAATACCCGAAAACAACAGGAACACAGAGGGGGAAGGAACAACTCCACTCTGAGGAACTGCCAGCCCCTCTCCAAGGGTACAAAGACCCAAGAGGGGCAAACGGGGCTGAGGCCCCCCAGGCAACCCCTCCCCAACCCCGAGAACCTCTACGGCATGACCCGGGGCCGAGCCGCACCCCCAAAGCCCCAGCTAGACAAGGAAAAGCCGGGGCAGCTGTGCAAAACACTAGGGAAGGGAGCCCACTGGTCAGACCCATACGGCATGGTTGGAGGAATCGACTCGAATGCCTCCGCCACCACCCCAGAAACAGAAAACCCCGAGACCGCCTGAGTCTCAACCCAACCAGACCCCGCCCCAACCCTGAAACCCGCCTATGGTTCGGAGCAGGAGGCAAGGGAGGAAGTGTGTAGAACAGAAGGGGAAGGACAAGGAGCAGAAGGAGCCAGAGCCGAAGCAACCCCCACCCCCAAGTCCGGACCCCAACAACCAAAACGGGGCAGCCTCGGGGCATCCGGGGCCACAAACAACCAAGAGCGTTGCAGCAACCTACACCCAGCAAGCAACGCCGCAGCCGCCTGCACCCGATTATCAAGACCAGTGGCCTGGGTGAAGGAGAGTACGTACCGACAACACCCGTGGTACGACTCCAGGTCACAAGAAACAATGACCCAACAGGCATTATGGCGGAGGCACAACCGGTGAGTGTCATCCTGAGACAAGGGGACAGAGCAACCATCAAACTCGCAGGACGCGAGAGGGACTCCGGGGACACACCTATAGGACCACGGAGGAGGGGATGAACCAGCCTTGCTTGATCTGATATTTACCCTAAATGAGTCGGATATAAGGGAAGTTAAGTTGGAAGCCCCCTTGGGAATGAGTGATCATAGTTTATTGAGCTTTGAGTACCTGGTTGAGCTAGGAATTATCACCCCCAAAAAAGAACTGGGAACCAAAGGGCTGGCGTACAGAAAGGGAAACTATGAGGAGATGAATAAATTCCTATGGGATATACATTGGGACACAGAACTCGGAACCAGGTCCGTACAAGACATGATGGACTATGTCACCCAAAAATGTCAGGAGGCTGTAAGCAGGTTTGTCCCAGCCCAACAGGAAAAAACAGAGAAGCAAAGGAAGAATCCGTGGTTTAATAGGGAATGTATGAAAGCAAAGGAGCTGAACAAAAGGGCATGGAGGAACTTCCGTAATAACAGAACACCAGAAAGTAGAGAGAGATACCAGAGAACCAGGAACGAATATGTCAGTGTGAGAAGAGCAGCTGAGAAAAGGTATGAAAATGATATAGCTAATAAAGCCAAGACTGAACCAAAGCTACTACACAGTCACATCAGGAGGAAGACAACAGTGAAGGAACAGGTGATTAAACTTAGGGTGGGCGAGGACAGGTACACAGAGAATGACAAAGAGGTGTGTGAAGAACTCAACAAAAGGTTCCAGGAGGTCTTTACAATAGAACAGGGAGATATCACGGCGCTGGGAGAGGTGGCAGCAAACCAGGTGACCTTGGATAGGTTCGAAATTACAAGAGATGAGGTCAAAAAGCACCTATTGGAGCTGGATGTGAGAAAAGCTGTTGGGCCGGATGGAATCTCGCCATGGGTATTGAAAGAGTGTGCAGGAGCACTTTGCTTACCACTCTCCATAGTGTATAGTAAGTCACTGGAAACGGGGGACCTACCAGAAATATGGAAGACTGCTAATGTAGTACCAATATACAAAAAGGGTGACAGACAAGAGGCACTGAACTACAGGCCAGTGTCCTTAACTTGTATACCATGCAAGGTGATGGAGAAGATTGTGAGAAAAAACCTAGTAACACATCTGGAGAGAAGAGACTTCGTGACAACCCATCAACATGGGTTCAGGGAGGGTAAATCTTGCCTTACAGGCTTGATAGAATTCTACGATCAGGTGACAAGAATTAAGCAAGAAAGAGAAGGGTGGGCGGACTGCATTTTTTTGGACTGTCGGAAAGCCTTTGACACAGTACCCCATAAAAGGTTGATGCATAAGCTGGAGAAACAGGCAGGAGTAACAGGTAGGGCGCTCCAGTGGATAAGGGAGTACCTAAGCAATAGGAAGCAGAGAGTTACAGTGAGGGGTGAGACCTCAGACTGGCGTGAAGTCACCAGTGGAGTCCCACAGGGCTCTGTACTTGGACCTATCCTGTTTCTGATATACGTAAATGATCTCCCAGAGGGTATAGACTCATTCCTCTCAATGTTTGCTGACGACGCCAAAATTATGAGAAGGATTAAGACAGAGGAGGACAGCTTGAGACTTCAAGAAGACCTGGACAAGCTGCAGGAATGGTCGAACAAATGGCTGTTAGAGTTTAACCCAAGCAAATGTAATGTAATGAAGATAGGGGTAGGAAGCAGGAGACCAGATACAAGGTATCATTTGGGAGATGAAATACTTCAAGAGTCAGAGAGAGAGAAAGACCTGGGGGTTGATATCACGCCAGACCTGTCCCCTGAAGCTCATATCAAGAGGATAACATCAGCAGCATATGCCAGGTTGGCTAACATAAGAACGGCCTTTAGAAACTTGTGTAAGGAATCTTTCAGAACATTATATACCACATATGTCAGACCAATCCTGGAGTATGCGGCTCCAGCATGGAGTCCCTATCTAGTCAAGCATAAGACTAAACTGGAAAAGGTTCAAAGGTTTGCCACCAGACTAGTACCCGAGCTGAGAGGTATGAGCTACGAGGAGCGACTGCAGGAATTAAACCTCACTTCGTTGGAAGACAGAAGAGTTAGGGGGGACATGATCACCACATACAAGATTCTCAGGGGAATCGACAGGGTTGATAGAGACAGGCTGTTTAACACAAGGGGCACACGCACTAGGGGACACAGGTGGAAACCGAGTGCCCAAATGAGCCACAGAGATATTAGAAAGAACTTTTTTAGTGTCAGAGTGGTTGACAAATGGAATGAATTAGGAAGCGATGTGGTGGAGGCTGACTCCATACACAGTTTCAAGTGTAGATATGATAGAGCCCATTAGGCTCAGGAAACTGTACACCTGTTGATTGACGGTTGAGAGGCGGGACCAAAGAGCCAGAGCTCAACCCCCACAAGCACAACTAGGTGAGTACAACTAGGTGAGTACAGAGCCCCCGTGGGGTTTCCCAGGGCCCTTAGCCGTTGGTACACGCTAAGGGAAGCCCAGGCAGGGTACCGCGAACCGGCGCCCAAGTCTATCTAACAAACTGCTAAAAGCTGAACCCCCGGGACGTGTCCACTCACAGGGGCCAAGCGGGGAGTATCACCAACAGAAAAAATTGAAAGAAAAACACCAAGAACAGTAAAGGGGGACCATAAAGGCAGACCCCCCCCCCACCAGGCAAAAACAAAAATAAAAGAAAAACCCTGAAAGAGGACAACGTACCCAGGCGGAAAAGAGCCGGCCACTGTTATTGGTGAAAACTAGCTGTGCGGTACCCCGCGCCCCTACCAGGGACGAAAACTACCACCTACCCAGAGACAAACCAGGGCAACAAAACCCCAGCCGATTGCAAGGGCGGTCCAGTACCGAGCAGTAAAGGACACAGCAGAGGTAGAACCCAAGGTGACTTGTGGAAGGTGGCCCCAAGCCCCACGGGCAGTACTTACAGGGCACCGAGGGAAGATAGCCCTAGGCGCATGCAGCCCAAGTACCGTGGAATCTTACTCCTGGCTCACACCCCACCAGAAGAAACAGTCCACACCACAAGGCACAGAACTGAAACAAAAACTGGAGCCAGAGGCACTCGACCGGCCAGTGAGTCCATCAGCCAAGAACTGTCAGTTGGATCACCGGCGTGGAGGGTCTGGGGCTCCCCCTTCCCCCTCCCGGGGAGGGGGGTTGCGCAGACGGTGGCGTGGCGACGTCATGCTAGTTTTATAATTTTGTTTGTGGAGTTCTGTCCACTCGTTCGGCGTTCGGTAGCAATATTTTCACCAGAATAGGGGTTTGTTTTGGGGCGCCTACCTTTCTGGGTGCCTATCCCGGTCGATGGCAAACATAGAATGCTTCCAACCACAAGGGGGTTTCTATAGGCCATTGCTCCTCGTACCTCTCTGAGGGGGCCAGGTTCTGGCTCGTGGTCCCTGGTAGGCAAGAACTCCTAGCACTTTGACTGATGCCAGAAAGCTATACATATCCATTCAGCCTGGATAGCGCCGGGGAGCCGACGGGGCTCCCCCCAGAAAATTATAATTGCTGACCAAACCACACACTAGAAATTGAAGAGATGACGACGTTTCGGTCCGTCCTGGACCATTATCAAGTCGAGTGTCAATTGACTTGATTGTCAATTAATGGCAGCTCACACACCTAGCTAATTGCAACAGAGCAGAGCAGGTTGCAATTATACAATTTGTATAATACATACCACCACTCCCTGTGCCTCTGTGGAACCACAGAAGGTGCAACATGGGAAGATGGAAATCTCCAGATGAAGGATAAATCCAATTGGACCTGGAACTGAACCTGAGGAGAGAGCAGCCGAGCAATCCAAGAACTACGAATGGCTGAAAGGCTTGAAGGATGGTAATCAAGCAGACACCCCAGGCACTAGGGATGCTTACTTGTTACCTGTTGACTACCTGTTCATGATTTCCAGGATCAGTGTCCCCGTAATCCAGTCTCTGACTAGCCCTCCTGGTTGCTGGCATTTGTTGAGTTCTCTTTTGAACATTGCAAAAGGTTGCCCAGTTAGTCCCAAATGTGTAGGGGATGATTGTTATTAACTTGGGCTTTTTATGTTTATCGAGTTCTCTTAGCATGCCTATTGCACCTCTGCTTTTCAGTGGGACTATTTTGTACATCCTGCCATGCCTTCTAGTCTCAAGAGGCATTAATTATGTATATATATTTGGAATCAGTCCTTCTAATATTTTTGTAAATAAACAAGTAAATTATTATGTATCTATCCCACTTGCTCTCTAGAGAATACAGATTTAAAAATTTTAGGTGGTCCTAATAATTTTGATGTTTTATTGAGTGGATTAAAGTGGTAAAAGACCTTTGCACATTCTTCAGCTCATCAATTTATCCAGCTTTGAATGGGGCTGTTAGTATGCAACAATATTCCACTAGAGCAACAATGTCTTAAAAAGTACTGCATCATCATTGGAATGGCATCTCTTGTTTGGATGGTTCTTGTTATCTAACCTGTCATTTTTCTTACAGTTGTAACAGCAACTTTTGCTGTGTTCTTTAAAAGTCTTTTGACATGATTACTCCTATATCTTTTACATTGCTTTTTCTTTCAATAGTGTGATTTGATTGTTTTATATGTAGTTTCTGTTTTAATGTTTTCATTATTTCCATAGTGTAGTAATTGAAACGTATCCTCATTAACCCTTAAACTGCGCAACGCGCCTGCAGGCTCACGTCTGGTTTGCGCAACGTGCCTCCGGGTATTTGTATTTTTCACTTTCCATTCAAAACTCCCGCGGCTACATGGGGTTCACATCACTTTCCTCAGGGCTCTTGTAAACAGATGCCATCTTTAAAAAAAAATCATGGTCCACATTTCCTGGTGTGGGAGCCTCAGTAGTGAGTGAGCAACCAAGGCTGGCGCTCACAGCATGAGCGCACAGTACTGCTGTTCAGCCTGTGACCACAGCATCGCCTAATAATGTCAAAATATATATATAACTTGTATTATTTAGCCATGATAGTATTATAGAAGAGCCTGAGTGTGATAATGATTGGGTACAATGTTCAAATATCAGTGATTCAATGCTGTTCACAATGCTCACAGCGCTAGCCACAGCACCACAGCATTATTTCGTCCATCTAGGAATCTTCAAATGACTTCTTAGGTTCCTTTTCAAAATAAATATGTGGTCAATTATTCATTTACAGGAATTAGTGACCAGGATTGTGATAATAGCAGGATTGTGGTTATAATTAGCATTGTGCATAGTATTGTGGAAGGAGGAATTTTGGTGAGGGAGGGAGGAGGGAGAGAATTGAGGTAGCCTCATTGTGTGTGTGTGGTAGCCACTTTTGTTTTGCTCACCATACTAGCTTAGTGGTTCGCTATGGGCAACACATATGTACATGGGTATATACAGTGTGTGTATATAGCAACAGGAGAATGTTGAGAGGAGCTATTTTGTGAGGGAGGTGACGTCGTAATCGTAGAGTTGTCTGCTGTGTGATTTTTCATGCAGTGTATGATGGCCACTGTACTGTTTGGACACAATACCGGCTTACTTGCATAGTTCTGGTAAAAAAAACATGTAGATAGGTATATATAACATGTGTAAATAGTGTAATAAGAACAATAACAGTATGGTGGGAGGAGCAATGTTGGCGAGTAAGATGTTGGAGTGAGGGAGACTGCCTGGGTGTGCCTACTCTCACTCGCGTGTTCTGAATGTGTTGATGGTGAATGTATATAGTGTGTGACAGTGTACAGTCTGTAAATAGATTGTATATATACATAAATTAGCATGATACATAGAAATATGTGCAACATATGTGTACACAAGTGTCATGCACGTAACACAGTGTCTTCGGACAGTACGGATGTTTTACTGCCATAATATAGTGTACGTGTTCATTATACATAGGATTAGCATGGAAAAACAAATAAAATGTATTTGGAACTGTGCGCAAAAAATGAACATAAATATATTCGCGGCAACTCGCACGCCCCGCCCCGGGCGCCCTACTGGCCCCGGGAGCTTACGTCACGGGCGAACGGGGAATGATGACATCACATGCCAACTTACAGACCCCATAGCAGCCAAAGTAAGGACAATTTCGATTTTTTTTTACATACCCATGCTGAGGGAAGGGTTTTTGACACTTTAAAAAATCAAATAATTTTTTTACCAGAGAATTTATTTCCTGCGCACTGGGGGGGTGTCATATTTGGAGGCAACGCAGTTGTGGGAAACTGTGCCACCGAGAAAACACCTTTGGAATATTTCGTACTCATTCAAATGCGTGCGCGTTAGATTGTATATGAATGGGTGAGCTCTTGGGACCTCCATGAGAGGTAGCCATCTTGGAAAACATTCCCATGATGTCCTAGGGCTGCTGGCTGGGATAGTACCAGTGAGCAACCATGGGTGGCGCACGTGCCTCAGGCTCCCAAACACCTGTCCAATGCGGTGTTGAAAGATTGCTCTCTGTCGGTGAAATTCAGACCTTATTGTTTAAGAACATAAGGGTCATGATATTGATGAAGCTAGGTGCAATAAGAACCTAACACAAAGTTTGGATGCAAGTGATACAGCACCTATGAGGACGATACAGCGAGTGTATCCAGTTGTAGCTCTGAGTGCCACCTTTGCCCACCCATGCCAATTTCAATTTTTATAGATGATACATAGATGAACAGTTTTCTGGGTTCAGTGATTATGCATCTGATAGAAGTAGCATAGATGAACAGTGTTAGTGGCTTCCATAGTGGTGTTTTCCATAGATATTTTCAAGAATAGCTGAATCTCTTCCAGAATGGCTGAATCTTTTCCAGAAACACCCGAATCTTTTCCGGAAATACCAGAATCTCTTCCAGTGAGGGACCTTAACAAAGCAATCTTTTCAAAACTACCTTATGTTTTACAAGCTTGTCTACATACTACCTACAGGTACTAAAGCCAAAGGTGTATACGAGTGCATTATTTGCAAGCACACAGAACGAAGAAACAGGAAACGAAAATCTATCTGTACCCAGTGCAAACGAGAGCAAAGTCACGCTGTGTACCATGGACTCCTCATAGATCATCACTCACTTCCGAAGTACTGAGTGTGTGTTTACAGTGTTACTGTGTAAATAGTGTGTGAAAACTGTACATATTGTAATTTTTAGAAATTTAAATAAGTAATATTGCAACAATAAACATTTATTGTGGACACATTACTGACATGTATCACAGTTCCACGGAACATTATGAACATTCTACTGTATACATATTGTAGAGGACACAAATAACATCATATACGATAAAAAAAAAAAAAATAAAACCACATTGGAAATACATAGAACAAATAATTGAAATATATTTGTGGCAACTCGCAGTGCTTGAATGGCCCGCGCAACTGGCTCTGGGAGCTTCACGCACCGGCGCACAGCAAACATGCTCCCCCTCCACGTCCCCACAGCCAAAGTAAGCGATTTTTTTTTTTTTTTTTTTTTTTTTTTTTTTTACACGTTCGGGTTCAGGGCAGGGAATTTATCATTTTACAAAGATCAGGAACAATTTTGAGAACACTTGATTTTCGGCACACAGGGGTTAATGTCCCAATAAAAGAAGCGCATCACAGTGGTTAAACATCCTGTTGTTATTATCTGTGGACCATAGAAAGACTTGAGTAACATCAGACTGGAGGTTTGCTGTGTCCTCAATATTATCTACTCATGAAAATTCTAATGTCATCTGCAAAGGATTATACAGTACTGTATAATCCCATGTATTGTATGGTTTGTATTCTTGCCCATGTCTGATATGTGGATGAGGAAAAGTACTAGAGCAAGTACTGTATCTTGGGGGACAGCTTTTCACGGTGGATGATTCAGAAGATACTTTGTCAACAATTACACTTTGGGTTCGGTTGTTAGGAAGTTGAAGATCAATCTCCATACTTTGCCAGTAATTTCTTTTGTACTCATTTAGTGTGCAATAACTCCATGGTTTGATGTGTTGAAAGCTTTTGCAAAATCTGTGTATATTACATCAGCAATTTGTTTGTCTTCCACCCCACCAAATACACGAAGAAACTACGCCATTGCTGCAGTGTTCGAACAAGTTTTAACACCTTTTAACAAGTTGTAACAACACTCTAGCAGGTTGTAACAACTTTGACACATCAAAAATACTTAATGACAAGATCTAACAACTTTTGTAATATGTTGTAACAACAAATTTCTTCGTCCACTTCACATTTTTATACGCACTCAACGGCACCAACCATCATGTCACATTTATCAACTTGCCACATATTTACATTGTTGTCAATGACAGAATTAGGTTTATATATTGGGAACCATGTTGCAAAGTTCACTTTGCCACTGTTCAACATGGCTGTGAACAGTTGTCAGCATATTCACCTCGCGTCTGTCTATCCAGCGCACTGAAAACACTTGTTCACACTTTTGCAGCTGGCAATCACCCACTGCAACACCAACACCAAACACTGGCATTTCCCTCCTGTGGGCCTTGACAGTGCTACATACGCCTGTGTTGTGGTCAAGGAGGAATCTGGTCAACAAGGGTCTGGTGCAGTGGTTGTCAGTGTACAGGATGTGTCCCTTGTTCATCAACAGTTCCACGAGTGTTTTCACGACACTGCCTGAGAATCCGTGTGGATCTTGACCTGGTATGTCAACGTCTGTACCTGAACACAGTATCATGTCCATGACAGTACCAGTTTTGCAGCCACATAACACGAAGAACTTGGAGTCCAAATGGTGCTACTTTGATTGAATGTACTGCTTGAACACCAATCGTCCCTTGAAGAAGACTAGCGATTCATCAATCACGACATTTTGTCCAGGTACAAAATAGTCACAGACCTTTCCTCTCATATCAGTAAATATCTTCCGCACCTTCCACAGTCTGTCGTGTTTGTCTTCAATACCATTGTTCTCAAAGTGTAGGCACCTGAGAAGCAGTAAGAACCTATCACGTGACATGTACCTGTTGAATGCGGGGGATGGAACAAGGCTGTCTTTGTCTAATAATCCTGGATCACATGTTTATCTGAATGCCTCATCTTCATGCACAACGCTAAAAGCACATACATTTCCTCATATGTTGTGTCTTTCCAAAGTGTCATGCGAGAGGTAGGTAAAATGCCAGTCAATGAGGCTGTGAGCACATCTGTTCGTCTCTGCAACGAGATGGTCCATGAATTGCTGATCAAAATATGCCATAAAATAATCAATTTCAGCCATATCATCACCAGTATAGAGGAACAAAGGTATCACACCAATATCGGTATTATCAAATGTTGGAATTTGTGGAACAAAAGTCTCACAATCCTCCCACACAAGTACACCAGCGGTTTTGGTTTTGGCGCCAACACCACGACCAATACCAGCACGAGCACCACCACCAGTAAGGGGCCCCCAACAACACGGCTCCGTCGTCTTGTGCTAGAGTTGCGTATGAGTATGCCAGGAGATGAGCGTCTTCTGTGTAGTATAGGCCTACCTCTAACACCTGATGTCAAGGGCACACTGTCGTCTTTGTCCTCAGGCCGCGTGACATGCTAGCACTTGCCTCGGGATTTTGCTGGGGCAGCAAAACCATGCCTAGTAACACCAGAGCTGCTTGTACTCGATTCGTCAACACTGCTTGTATCGGAGCCTATGTCACTGAAGCCCAAAAATGACTCATCACATGTAGTATCACCAAATAAACTCACATCAGGGGACAAACACGGTGAAGGTAACTCTAGCGGTGTCCATCATCATCATACGATATGTCCCATATTTAATCCTCTGAGAGTCGTTTTGCTGCACCGCGGCTGACCGTGGGCTAGGAGCTCGTAAACAATGTGTCAGACATGGTTGCTTCCTTGAAACCGAGGGTCCCCATGGCCCTGGGGGCATGCTGGGATTTTTATTAAAAATGGCAGATGATCACTGGAGGCCTTAGGCATCCATTTCATAGCCGCGTCGCCGCGCTCCACTTTTGAATTGTACGCTATACCTACAATGCCCTGAGGCGCATTGTGCACCATCCATGGAGCGCCTCAAGGCACGTTGCACAGTGCAGTGGTTAACCACTGCACTGCTCTGCATTAAAATATGACAACCCCCTTGGTGCGCTGAAAATAAATTCTTTCCAAAAAAGTATTTTCTCTTATATGGTTAAAACACAGTCTCTGATCACGGGAAACTAAAAAAAAAAATTGCATGCGACATACTTTAGCTGTGATGGACCTGGGAAGTTGAGCAAATTATGGGCACTGAGCGATGGAGCGCTCAAGGTCACTCAACCCCACCACCCTGTGGGGTGGCAGTTGCCGCGAATATAATGTTTCACAATTATTTTTATTATTCTCATTTGTTTCTTCTCTGTTGTTTTTTGCTGTAATATTATTCAAAAGTGTGTAATTTGTGAAATTTACATAGTTCAATGTGTGGAACATCGCTATGCTCAAAATTATGGGGCTCATATATGTGGCATATATATATTATATTCTACGATCAATCAACTGTGTTTTTGCTGTTATTACACTCTACACACACAGAATATGACCAACTATGTGTGTGTTCACTATAATGAACCATTAAGTTGGTATGGTGAGTCCAAACAAGAGTGGCTGCCACACACTATCAGCTGATGATACCTCCCTCCTCTCACCAAAATCCTCCCTTCCACCATATTGTTTGTGCTGTTATTACACTATATACACATGTTATATACAGTGGTACCGGAATGCGAGTGTTCCCTGTATGCGAGTTTTTCGGAAGACGAGCAGGATTTCCTCGAAAATATGTCTCGGAACGCGAGGGTTACCTCGGGACGCGGTTTGTTGATACGCGTACAGGCCGACCTAGAGCGTGGTGGTTCGGCGATCGTCGCCCCTCCGCCCCTCAGTTTACCATTGTCTCGCGCCCAGTGACTATCCCACATCAATTCTTCACCTGGATTTTCAGTGTTTTGTTGGATTTTTGGTCATTTGACTATACAATTTGTTATTATATATCTCACCATGGGTCTCAAGAAAGCCATTGATAAGGTTCAACCTAAGAAAATAGCTGTGAGTAGAGGCAGTAGAGGATGTCCTTCTTGATTAAGAAAATGTGTGAAGTATGGGAAGAACTGCAAAGTTTTGTTGAAAAACTCACCCAGATAAAGCTGTAGCAGGCCGTTGCATTGACCTTTTAAATGATAATGTGATGTCTTACTACAGACAAGTGTTAAAATGTAGGGAAACAAGTGTCTTTAGACAAATTCTTAGTAAGACAAGCAAGTCCTAGTGGTATGCTAGCAAAATGTGCCAGTGTGTGCATACCAGTGAAGTCCTCACTGCCTGATGTGATAATGGAAGGGACTCCCCTTCCAAACAGTAACTCCTCTCCTCCTCCCCTCTCCTCACCATCTTCCATACGCCTACAGCATTCAAGAGCAAGGTAAGTAATAACTTGAACATAGTTTTGTAGGTTTATTTAGATGAATTAGGTATAAAAATTTAGTTTGATATGGGGTTTTTGGGGTAGTCAGGAACGGATAAATTCATTTCCCATTATTTCTTATGGGGAAATTAGCTTCAGAATATGAGTTTTCGGAATACGAGGCATCGCCAGGAACCAATTAAACTCTTAAACTGAGGTATGCCTGTACAAGTATCTACATGCTTTATTCACCATAGCTACACAACTAAGCTAGTATGGTGTCCAAACTGCAGAGTTGCCACCATACACTGCATGAAAAGTCACACAGCAGCAGACGCTATGAGTACGATGCCACCTCCCTCACCAAAATGGCTCCTCCCAACATACTCCTGTTGCTGTTATTACACTACATACACATGTTATATATAAGTATCAACATTTGTGTTCACCATAGCAAACCACTAAGCTAGCATGGTGAGTCCAAACAAGAGTGGCTGCCCCACACAGTCAGCGATGATACCTCCCTTCCTCCCTCACCAAAATTCCTCCTTCCAAAATACTACGCACCACAATTATCACCACAATCTTGCTGTTATCAAAATCCTGGTCACTAAATCCTGTAAATGAATTTACCACAAGTTTATTTTGTAAAGGAACGTGAGAAGTTGTTTGAAGATTCCTAGATGGACAAAGGAATTATCTT
Organism: Procambarus virginalis; assembly: GCA_020271785.1. Classification (NCBI taxonomy): domain Eukaryota; kingdom Metazoa; phylum Arthropoda; class Malacostraca; order Decapoda; family Cambaridae; genus Procambarus; species Procambarus virginalis. Next base: position 21,905 of record WNGS01000158.1, on the reverse strand, counting down.
AAGCATTACCCTATCTTGGATTTTCACCTGTCGAGAGCCTCAAGACATGTTGCGCAATCCAGTGGTTAAGGCCTGTGATAGTGTTTTTTGCAATTTTTGATGAATATAGTATTCCAGGAGTCTGGGCTTGGTGTAGATTGCACAGGAATGCTGTCTATGGCTACCTTAAAGTTGAGTTGGGTAAAGGTAACATATGATATATGCTTCTGTGGTGGTGTCACATTCATAAACAATGTTTTGGATCATTGATCTGTAATGTGTTCAGGGCTTCACTAAAAACAGAATCATACTGTAACCTCAATATTTCACTATACTGTAACCTCAATATTTCACTATACTGTAACCTCAATATTTCACTATACTGAAAACCTCAATATTTCACTATACAGTAAACCTCAATATTTCACATACTGAAAACCTCAATATTTCACTATACAGTAACCTCAATATTTCACTATACAGTAAACCTCAATATTTCACTATACTGTAAACCTCAATATTTTACTATACAGTAAACCTCAATATTTCACTATACTGTAAACCTCAATATTTCACTATACAGTAAACCTCAATATTTCACTATACAGTAAACCTCAATATTTCACTATACAGTAAACCTCAATATTTCACTATACAGTAAACCTCAATATTTCACTATACAGTAAACCTCAATATTTCACTATACAGTAAACCTCAATATTTCACTATACAGTAAACCTCAATATTTCACTATACAGAAAACCTCAATATTTTACTATACTGTAAACCTCAATATTTCACTGTACAGTAAACCTCAATATTTCACTATAGTGTAAACCTCAATATTTCACTATAGTGTAAACCTCAATATTTCACTCATTTTGCTTGCTTGCTGAAAGACCAGACACCAGTTGCAGCCAGAACTCGTGGTGTAGTGGTAAGACACTCGCCTGGCGTCCCGCGAGCGCTATGTCATGGTTCGTATCCTATCGCGGGGAGGATTTACTGGGCGCAAATCCTTAACTGTAGCCTCTGTTTAACGCAACAGTAAAATGTGTACTTGGATGAAAAAAACGATTCTTCGCGGCGGGGATCGTATTCCAGGGACCTGCCCGAAACGCTACGCGTACTAGTGGCTGTACAAGAATGTAACAACTCTTGTATATATCTCAAAAAAAAAAAAACTATGAGACAAGTGGTGTCTGTGGCATGCAATACAAGTGCATGCACTGTATTGCAACACTACCCCCCCCCCAGCACAACCAAAGAATGTCCCCAACCAAGGACCCAAACAAGAGGATCCTAGAATGACCCAAAGTGACTCCCGACCTTGGTTGCCGGAACAACCGTGGACATCTTCAAGAGAAAACTAGATCATTTTCTCCAAGGAGTGCTGGACCAACCGGGCTGTGGTGGATATGTGGGCCTGCGGGCCGCTCCAAGCAACAGCCTATTGGACAAAAATTCTCAAGTCAAGTCTTGCCTTGGGCTGGGTTTAGGGAGTAGAAGAACTCCCAGAACCCCATCAAGCAGGTATCATGCAGGTATCGGTGGTCTGGCCTCTCAGACGAACTCCTTAAGACATAAGACAAAGGAACCCTGACTGTAAGGACAGCATTAGTGGGCACAGAGGGAAGAAAATCCTGAGCGCATGCAACCCGAAACACCAAGAGAGCCAAGCCCATACAATACACTGGAGCCAAAACAAGCACGAGTGTGTATATGATTTGTCAAGGTTGCCGATGTTTCTCTATGCAGTTGCTTGCTTTGGGGTGCCATACTTACTGGTAGATTTTCCCTCACTGTCTGGGTTGTTCTAGTCTCCTCAGACTACATTGCCTCTAATGGACCAGATTCTGTTTCCGGTCTCCAGTAGGCACTCATGACTCATTTGATTAGTAAGGTAATCCCTTCCCAAAATACATGGACACAACTGGAAAATGGATACACCAGTTGCAGAACCATTATTCCAGATAATCAATATTTACTGTAGTCAAATTTACTTTACTGCATTACAAATGCTATAAATTTACTGTATTCCTAGCCACATCTAATTAATTTTTCTTGTTAAAAAGAATAACTTTCAAAGCCTAGATCAGTTACATATTTTATGATTTGTGTACAAGTTGGCAATATGGTACAAGGTTATTATTCATTTTGGAACTACTAGAACTAGATAATATCAAGGGTTCAATGATTTGATGTGTTAATTCATCCATGTGATCTCAAAACAGAGGCCTACACATTTTACAACAATTAACATTCATACACATACATTATTCAACTTTCATGGGTTAATATTGCCCAATTTTGTTTTTAAATTTTAAAAACATGAAACGATATTGAATACTCACTTGGCTCTTTGCATGAAGTCTTTGTATTCATGTAGATCTCTTGGGTGTTTTCCATCATGATGGGGTAGGACACCATTTGAATAACTCCCTTGTTGTGAGCGCACAATACGTACAAACTCTTGTGTGCGGTCTCGGGATGCC
>WNGS01000158.1:0-13019 GCA_020271785.1 Procambarus virginalis | reverse complement strand
CAAGTAGATTGAGTCTTACAAAATAATGTTACACTACCAGCAAGAGAATGTACAGTACACATATATATACCTATAAACATGTACAAGGCAAATCAGCATATGAATGCAATAACAAACATATGTATAGCAGTATAAATGATCCGTGCCACTTTACGAATCAATCGATCATTCTATCAGTCTTAGAATACATATATATATATCTGTAGGTATTCCTGCCTACGTCTGTAACTCAAAACTTCAGTATAAACACTTTGTGGTACAAAAATGGCAAACGATCACTCACCTCTCACTGCGTCTTTCACGCTAATGACAAACACTCTATCGCCTCCCTACACGTAATCATTTAGAATTATTTCACTACCCTGATAACCTCAGGTTCCTCAGGGCTTAACCGCCAGGATCCTCTGCAGCTCCTCCAGGCTGCTATCATGAAGTTTCCTTGAACAATTATGATGCTTCCCTACTCCTCCTAGGGTCATCCACAGATCTCCTGGCTGCTGCACCATAAAGTTTCCTCAAATAACTGGTACTTCACCACCTCTGCAGAAGCACGTGACACTCCTCTACACTGCTTCTCCTCACAGCTCAAGGCCCTCTCCTCCACTACCTTTGAGTCTCATCAACTACTCCCTCTGTGCTGGCTTCGAAGTCCGCAGCAACTTCTTCCCCAAAGACAAACCTGCAACCCATTTGCACTCCAATAAAATGTTTCCCCTTTAACTCATAAACAAAATTAATCACACAATATCTTAGCCTCCAACCTCTATCTGTCTTCTACATTTGGTGAGAGTGGACTCCCCCGTGGGCGGGTCCATGCGCCACCCCGCCGGGCGGAGCCTCACTCACACTGGGAGGGGCCTCAGCCGTCAGGAGCGGGCTCCTTCAGTTGCCAGCCAGCGCTCAGAGGAGACGGATGTCGATCCGTGCTCCTCCCACTCTACTCTCTTATTTCAGGCTCTCTGCCTTACCAAAGCATTTCTAACTTGTAAATAACATTGCTACTGTCGCTGGGCACACGACCAACTACAAGCAAACACTATGAACTGGCTTAAATCGGGCTTACCACAGATTATCTGGTCGAGGGCGCTTCTCCCTCTGACAGTGTCTGACCATGGCGCTTCCCACAGCCCACAAAACTGTCTCTGGGCGGCTTAATACTCTCTCTCCGCCGTCCAGGACTTGATACCGCAACGTCTTCAGCTCGACGCCACAGCTGGAACGTCTGCACAATTCTCCTCTCTTGGAGATAATATCACTAGGGGTTCCCTTCTGGCGGGAGCTCGACGAAGCGCGGCTTTCCCCCTGCGATGTCCGGCCTCAAGTGATGTCAAGTCTCTCCCAAAGCGAGCCTCACACTTCCAGCCAACTTGTCCACATCTCCTGATCAGTCATTTATCTGTTTCCTTGTTCATTTCCCATAATCTTAAACTGTTATTTAATCGACCAAACTATCTTACCTATGTATTATCGCCTCTATGATTCCTGGTCCTTCCAATTAGGTCAGGCTTGCTGAATAACTCCCAAGGGGGAGACTCGTTTTTTCTGCAGGCTGAGATCATAACAGTGGTCCGATGGATGTGATCCCCGAGTCCCCTCTCGCGTCCTCCGAGTTTGACGGTTGCTCTGTCCCCCTGTCTCCAGGGGACACTCACTATATTTTGCCTTCGCCATGCTGCCTGTTGGGTCGGGTGATTGTTTTGACCCGGAGTCGTGCGACGTGTGTTGTCTGTACGTTCTCCAGTTCACCCATGCTACTGCGCCTGATATGCGTGTGACGGCAGCAGAGGCGTTGCATGCTTGTTGTTAAGGTTGCTGCAACGTGCTAGGTTGGTCACTACCCCGGACGCCCCGAGACTGCCCCGTTTTGGTTATAGGACCCGAACTTGGGGGTGGGTTGTCGCTTCAGACACTGGTTCCGTCCGCCCCTCCACGTCCTTCCCCTTCTCCTGCTCGTTCGTCGTTCCCCCCCCCCCCCTTGCTGCCGGCTCTTAAACGTCTGAGGGTTCCGAGCCGGGGCTGGGTTTAGTCTGTTGTGAGACTCGGGCGGTCTCGGGGTCTCCCCTTCTGGGGCAGGGGCGGAGGCATTCGAGCCTTGTGTCCTTCTGCCGAAGCTTCTGGGTCTGGCTAGTGGACCCCCTTTGTTCCTGCTTTCTCGGCCTGCCCCCGCCGTTTCTTTGGGGGTGGGGGCTCAGGAGGAAGCTCGGCCCCGGACCCTCAAGGTGAGGTTCTGGGGTTGGGGAGGGGTTGGCTTGGGGGCCTTGGGGCCACTTGGACCACCGCCTGGTTTTTTTTTGCCTTCCGAGCAGGCTTAGTGTTCAAGGAGAAGGGGTTCTCTTTCGCTCCCCTAGCCCGTACGATTGGATTTAGTGTCACACTCCCTCCTGGGTTCGGTTCCGGTGAACCCGAGGGTTCTTCGGGTTCCATCTTTCCAGAGGTTTCCCCGCTCACGTGTTTCTGCTCGGAGGTGCGGGAGGCCTTTGCGCGGCGTGACCTCTTGCGTCACCGGATTATGCCTTCCTGATGGCATCCTCGTTCCTTTGTGTACGGACCCCAGGTTCGTGCTGGTTTCGTTAGAGGTTCCAGAGTCATCCTGGTTGCAGACATGCCCTCTCTTCTTTCAGTTGGAGCCTTGGCATCCGTTCTGTCGGTCCCGCGCCTTGAGTGGCGAGAGGCTTCCTTGGCGTTGCAGGTTTTCCTGGGGGGCGCTTTCGAGCCTTTGAATGCTTGTTTGTTCGCATCCGTGCCCTTCCGCGGGATGTTGGTGTCATGCAGCTTCATGTGCCGAGTTCCTTCCCTTTCGGCTGCCTGACTTGCGGAGGATTGGCGGACCTCGTGGCCTGCCTTGCTTCAGCTCTGTCGTTTCTGTTTCCCCTCCTTGAGCTCTCCTCGAATTGGCTCGAGTTGGATGTGAGTGCGCTTGGGCTGCTGCTGGGTCTAGTGCAGCTTGCCCTCTGGCTGTGCGGGGGGGCGTCGTCTGCCTTTGTCTGAACTTGTTGAAGCTTTTGCGCCGATCCTGCGTGATGCGGTCTCGCGGTTATATGCTTCTCGCCTCGCGTGTCGTCAGGCGGTGCTGGCTTCCTCCTTGCGATTCCTGCCTGGGCCCTGGCTCTTCTCTTGTTCCCGCCCTTTGCCCATTGCTGTTTGCAGAGTCTGCATGTGAGCGGTATATGCAGGCGGCCTCGGTCAGATTGTCGGCCTATGTCGGAGTTGTTGTTGCTGTTCGGGGGGCTCGGGGGGCCTTCCCGGAAGGGTGTGCCAGGGCTCAGGGGTCTTTTCGTTGGGGTAGGCCATTGGTGCTCAGATTCGGGGCTGGCGTGCGCCTTGCGGTTCTGGGCGTTAGCTGGACGGGGTGGGGACCCGTTCTGTTCGTCGCCTTGGTTCTCGGAATGGCGCGTCGGCCCTTTCGCCGGTTCCGACCCCCGTTGGACGGGGCGTGGGGGGGGGTCGGCTCGCGCCGGTTTGCCTCGCCGGCCTGCCTCCCACGATTCGTGGGCTTTTCGGGTACGTGTCGCGCTAGGCCTGTGTGGCGTTGGGTAGGCCTCTGTCATCCTTCGGGGGGGTTCGGGTTGGCGGGGCAGGCCTCTTCTCCTGCGACTCTGTCGGTAATCTCAGCGTTGGTTCGCTTGGGCGTCGGCGAAACGACGGCGTCCTCAGGTAAGGTTTCCGCCTGTTTTCAGTTAACGAGAACGGGCTGATGGGGATCAGCTCGGTTACGGACTAGTCCCGTCTGAGACCCGGGGTGTTGTGCCCTCCTTGTCGGATGACTTACTCTGTGCCCAGGTCCGTCTTATCTGTGGCAGAGGGGCGCTGGATGGCTGATCACTGGATCTCGGAGCTATTGGCACGGTCCCGATTCATCCAGGTATCAAGGCCTGGCTAGGTTTTGTGGTGGGGATTCGAGTCCCCGCGTCGCGGTATTGACGATCCGGCTCCTTCGGACTGCTCCCCGATTCCGAAGGAGTCCGGCTCGGGTCCGAGCGGACAGTACGCTGGCCATGTGATCCTGTGGCCTGGGTTGCGATCCCAGGCGCCAGGCGGAGAAACAAGGGCAGAGTTTCCTTTCACCCTATGCTGCCTGTTACCTAGCAGTAAAATAGGTACCTGGGGTTAGTCAGCTGTCACGGGCTGCTTCCTAGGGTGGGTCCGCAGGTCTGAGGTCGAGGACCGGGCCGCGGGGACACTAAAAAGCCCCGAAATCATCTCAAGATAACCTCAAGATAAGATAACCCCGGTGGTTCATTGTCTGAACCGGGGGGTTCGATGCAGTCCTTGGCTCTTTGGGGCTGGTCGCTTCTGGTGACCTCATCTGCTGAGTTCTCGGGGTTTGGCTCTCCTGGCGGTTCATGTCCGGAGTCCCGAACGTCTGGCACAGCCAAAGGAAGGAGTCGGCATCGACGGTCCACTCCGAAGACAGGGGACGGAACCAAGAGAGGCCGTCCGCCAGGACTTTGGACACCCCCCGGACATGACCGCCAGGAGAGCCAAACCCCGAGAACTCAGCAGATGAGTCACCAGAAGCGACCAGCCCCAAGAGCCAAGGACTGCATCGAACCCCCCCGGTTCAGACCATGAACCACCGGGGTTATCTTATCTTGAGGTTATCTTGAGATGATATTCGGGGCTTTTAGTGTCCCCGCGGCCCGGTCCTCGACCAGACCTCCACCCCCAGGAAGCAGCCCGTGACAGCTGACTAACACCCAGGTACCTATTTTACTGCTAGGTAACAGGAGCATAGGGTGAAAGAACTCCTGCCCATTGTTTCTCGCCGGCGCCTGGGTTCGATCCCAGGCGCACAGGATCACATGTCCAGCGTACTGTCCGCTCGGCCGACCGACTCCTTCGGAATCGGGGAGCAGTCCGAATGGAGCCGGATCGTCAATCCGCGAGCGACTCGAATCCCCACCACAAAACCTAGCCAGTCCTTGAATACCGGATGAACCGGGACGTGCCAATACGCGTCCTTGAGATCCAGGGACACCATCCAAGCGCCCCTCTCCAAGAGAAGACGGACCTGGGACAGAGTAGTCATCCGAAAGGAGGGGCACAAAACCCACGGTTCAGACGGGACAAGTCCAGAATGACCGGCGGTCCGCACAGTCCCGTTTCGTTACTGAAAACAGGCGGGAAACCTACCTGAGGGACGCCGTCGTTTCGCCGACGCCCAAGCGAACCCACTCTGAGATACCCTACAGAGCGCAGGAGAAGAGGCCTGCCCCGCCAGACCCGAACCCCCGAAGGAGGAAGAGCCCCCAACGCCACCACAGGCCGCGCGACACGACCCGAAAAGCCCACGAATCGTGGGAGCAGGCGCGGGCAAACGGGCGAGCCGCCCCCCCATCGCCCCGTCAACGGGGTGAACCGCGAAAGGCCGACGCGCCTTCCGAGAACCAAGGCGACGAACAGAACGGGTCCCACCCCGTCCAGCAACAGCCAGAACCGAAGGCGCCGCCAGCCCCGAATCTGGCACCAATGGCCTACCCCAACGAAAAGACCCCTGAGCCCTGGCACGACCCTTCCGGGAAGGCCCCCCACGAGCCCCCCGAAGCAACAACAACTCCGACATAGGCGACAACTGACCGAGGCCGCCTGCATATACCGCTCAACAGCAGACTCTGCAAACAGCAACGGGCAAAAGGGCGAGGACAAACGAAGAGCCAGGGCCCAGGCGGAATCCAAGGAGGAAGTCAGCACCGCCTGACGACACGCGAGGCGAGAAGCATAGAACCGCGAGACCGCATCACGCAGGATCGGCGCGAAGAGCTTCAACAAGTTCAACAAGGCAGACGACGCCCGCACAGCCGAGGGCAGCGCACTAGACCCAGCAGCAGCCCCAAGCGCACCCAAATCCAACTCGAGCCAATCCGAGGAGAGCTCAAGGAGGGAAAAGAAACGCAGAGCTGAAGCAAGCAGGCCACGAGTCCGCAAATCCTCCGCAATCAGGGCAGCCGAAAGGGAAGGAACCCGCACATGAAGCTGCATGACACCAACATCCCGCGGAAGGGCAGGAGCGAACAAACAAGCATTCAAAGGCTCGAAAGCGCCCCCCAGGAAAACCTGCAACGCCAAGGAAGCCTCTCGCCACTCAAGCGCACGGGACCGACAGAACGTGTGCCAAGACTCCAACGAAAAGAGAGGGCAGTCTGCCAACCAAGACGACTCCGGAACCTCATAACGAAACCAGCACGAACCTGGGGATCCGTACACAAAGGAACGAGGATCCATCAGGAAGGCATAATCCGGGTGATGCAAGAGGTCAGCCGCCAAGGCCTCCCGCACCTCCGAAGCAGAAACACGGTGAGCGGGAAACCTCCGGAAAGATGGAACCGAAGAACCCTCGGGATCACGGAACCGAACCCAGGGAGGGGTGGACACTAAATCCAATTCGTACGCGGAGGGAGCGAAAGAGAACCCCTCTCCTTGTAACACTAAGCCCCGCTCGGAGGGCAAATAAAAACCAGGCAGGGTCCAACGGGCCCCAAGGCCCCCAAGCCAACCCCTCCCCAACCCCAGGAACCTCACCTTGAGGGTCCGGGGCCGAGCCGTCCTCCTGAGCCCCCACCCCCAAAGAAAAGGTGGGGGCAGCCGAGAAAGCAGGAACAAAGGGGGTCCACTGGCCAGACCCAGAAGCTTCGGCAGAAGGACCAGGCTCGAATGCCTCCGCCCCTGCCCCAGAAGGGGAGACCCCGAGACCGCCCGAGTCTCACAACCAACTAAACCCAGCCTCGGCTCGGAAACCCTCAGACGTTTAGGAGCCGGCAGCAAGGGGGGGGGGGGGAACCAAACGAGCAGGAGAAGGGGAAGGACATGGAGGGGCGGACGGAACCAGTGTCGAAGCGACACCCACCCCCAAGTTCGGGTCCCTATAACCAAAACGGGGCAGTCTCGGGGCGTCCGGGGTAGTGACCAACCTAGCACGTTGCAGCAACCTAAAACGAGCATGCAACGCCTCTGCTGCCGTCACCCGCATATCAGGCGCAGTAGCATGGGTGAACTGGAGAACGTACAGACAACACACGTCGCACGACTCCGGGTCAAAACAATCACCGACCCAACAGGCAGCATGGCGAAGGCAAAATTAGTGAGTGTCCCCTGGAGACAGGGGGACAGAGCAACCGTCAAACTCACAGGACGCGAGAGGGGACTCGGGGATCACATCCATCGGACCACTGTTATGATCTCAGCCTGCAGAAGAAACGAGTCTCCCCCTTGAGAGTTATTCAGCAAGCCTGACCTAATTGGAAGGACCAGGAATCATAGAGGCGATAATACATAGGTAAGATAGTTTGGTCGATTTAAATAACAGTTTAAGATTATGGGAAATGAACAAGGAAACAGATAAATGACTGGTTAGGAGATGTGGACAAGTTGGCTGGAAGTGTGAGGCTCGCTTTGGGAGAGCCTTGACCTCACTTGAGGCCGGACATCGCAGGGGGAAAGCCGCGCTTCGTCGAGCTCCCGCCAGAAGGGAACCCCTAGTGATATTATCTCCAAGAGAGGAGAATTGTGCAGACGTTCCAGCTGTGGAGTCGAGCTGAAGACGTTGCGGTATCAAGTCCTGGACGGCGGAGAGAGTATTAAGCCGCCCAGAGACAGTTTTGTGGGCTGTGGGAAGCGCCCTGGTCAGACGTTGTCAGAGGGAGAAGCGCCCTCGACCAGATAATCTGTGGTAAGCCCGATTTAAGCCAGTTCATAGTGTTTGCTTGTAGTTGGTCGTGTGCCCAGCGACAGTAGCAATGTTTATTTACAAGTTAGAAATGCTTTGGTAAGGCAGAGAGCCTGAAATAAGAGAGTAGAGTGGGAGGAGCACGGAGCGACATCCGTCTCCTCTGAGCGCTGGCTGGCAACTGAAGGAGCCCGCTCCTGACGGCTGAGGCCCCTCCCAGTGTGAGTGAGGCCCGCCCGGCGAGGTGGCGCATGGACCCGCCCACGGGGGAGTCCACTCTCACTAAATGTAGAAGACAGATAGAGATTGGAGGCAAAGATATTGTGTGATTAATTTTGTTTATGAGTTAAAGGGGAAACATTTTATTGGAGTGCAAATGGGTTGCAGGTTTGTCTTTGGGGAAGAAGTTGCTGAGGACTTCGAAGCCAGCACAGAGGGAGTAGTTGATGAGACTCCAAGGCAGTGGAGGAGAGGACCCCGAGCTGTGAGGAGAAGCAGTGAGGAGGAGTGTCACGTGCTTCTGCAGAGGTGGTGAAGTACCACAGTTATTTGAGGAAACTTTATGGTGCAGCAGCCAGGAGAGCTGTGGATGACCCTAGGAGGAGTAGGGAAGCATCATAATTGTTCAAGGAATCTTCATGATAGCAGCCTGGAGGAGCTGCAGAGGATCCTGGCGGTTAAGCCCTGAGGAACCTGAGGTTATCAGGGTAGTGAAATAGTTTTAAATGATCACTTGTAGGGAGGCGATAGAGTGTTTGTCATTAGCGTGAAAGACGCAGTGAGAGGTGAGTGATCGTTTGCCATTTTTGTACCACAAAGTGTTTATACTGAAGTTTTGAGTTACAGACGTAGGCAGGAATACCTACAGATATATATATATGTATTCTAAGACTGATAGAATGATCGATTGATTCGTAAAGTGGCACGGATCATTTATACTGATACATATATGTTTGTTATTGCATTCATATGCTGATTTGCCTTGTACATGTTTATAGGTATATATATGTGTACTGTACATTCTCTTGCTGGTAGTGTAACATTATTTTGTAAGACTTAATCTACTTGAGGAGGTTGACAACATTAGGTAATACCAAGAGATAGGATACCACCTAACAAGTTGATGATAAGAGTTCTGATGGTGTTGGAGTGCAACCTGATTATAATAGTATAGAGTATAGGATTCATTATTATTATATGTATGTATGCGTGTATTGTATATGTACTTCGTCCAGTAAATGTATTCAAATTTGCTGGTGTTTGCACTTGTCCTAGTGAGGCTTCCCAGGAAATAGTAAAGAAGGAAAGAGAGAAAGCAAGAAACAGGAACCACTACTGTGGACAGGGTAAGACGGAAGTCTAGTAAGACAAAGGGGATTGAGGAGGTCATATCCCATAAGGAGAGAGTGGGGAGTCACAGCGGCTCGAGTGGGTGTGTGCACGTGACAACGAGGCCGAGTGCTGGAGCCGCATCCCCTAAACGTGTGACGTTGAGCCCCTCTCCTAGAGCCTGAAGCGCCTGGTGTGATCTCCTAGTGGAATATAAGCACTATCGAGTTGTGGGTTGGGTGGTCCGTCAGCGGTAACACCACCAAATCCACCACCGCAACACCACGTAGCCCCCGTGGGGTTTTCCAGGGCCCTTAGCCTTGATAACACGCTAAGGGAAGCCCAGGCAGGGTACTGCTAACCGGNATCTCAAAATTTCGCATTATGTTGCACTTTTAAACAAGTTTTCTTGCATTTTGTTTTGTACTAAAAATCATCGAATTTAGCAATATTTTGAAGTTTATCATCACCTTTTTCTTTTTGTGATTTAAACAAAATATCACCGAATTAGGCAATATTTTGTCGTTTTTCCACGTTTTTCTGAATTTTCAGTTTATTGTTAATAATTCATTAAATATACGATAAAAATGATGCAAACACATTATTGATTAGAAATTAACCTTATATATTGAATTTTAATCAACTACTTGTTTCTCGTTAATACACTGAGTAAGATATTGAAAAGGGGAGAAGTTCTGTTTTTTATTGCATATATCGACGTTTCAGCCGGATTAGAGCGGTTTTACGTGTACATCTTCCATCGGTAATATAAACGGAAAATCAGGAACATTTTAGTTAATTCTAATGAAAACACAATGATATTTATCATTTGTATTGGGAACAACATTTTCATGTCTTTTCTAGGATCTAATTAATACGAAAACTCGCTCTATGATTTGAAGTTAAAATCCTCAAATTTGGTAATATAGTGACTTTTTTCAAGTTTTCATGTGGTGTGATTTTACGTAAAATTATTCGATTTTACCAATATTTCGATACTTCTTCATGATTTCTAACGATATGTGATTTGGCCTTCAAATCTCAAAATTTCGCATTATATTGCACTTTTAAACAAGTTTCCTTGCATTTTGTTTTGTACTAAAAATCATCGAATTTAGCAATATTTTGAAATTCATCATCACCTTTTTCTTTTTGTGATTTAAACAAAATATCACCGAATTAGGCAATATTTTGTCGTTTTTCCACGTTTTTCTGAATTTTCAGTTTATTGTTAATAATTCATTAAATATACGATAAAAATGATGCAAACACATTATTGATTAGAAATTAACCTTAAATATTGAATTTTTAATCAACTACTTGTTTCTCGTTAATACACTGAGTAAGATATTGAAAAGGGGAGAAGTTCTGTTATTTATTGCATATATCGACGTTTCAGCCGGATTAGAACGGTTTTACGTGTACATCTTCCATCGGTAATATAAACGGAAAATCAGGAACATTTTAGTTAATTCTAATGAAAACACAATGATATTTATCATTTGTATTGGGAACAACATTTTCATGTTTTTTCTAGGATCTAATTAATACGAAAACTCACTTTTTGATTTGAAGTTAAAAGTTCTCAAATTTGGTAATATAGTGACTTTTTTCAAGTTTTCATGTGGTGTGATTTTACGTAAAATTATTCGATTTTACCAATATTTCGATACTACTTCTTGTTTTCTAACGATATGTTATTTGGCCTTCAAATCTCAAAATTTCGCATTATATTGCACTTTTTATCAAGTTTTCATGCATTCTGTTTTGTACCATAAATCATCGAATTTTGCAATATTTTGACGTTTATCATTCCCTTTTTCTTTATGTGATTTAAATAAAATATCACCGAATTAGGCAATATTTTGCCGTTTTTCCATGTTTTTCTGAATTTTCAGTTTATTGTTATTAATTCATTAAATATACGATAAAAATGATGCAAACACATTATTGATTAGAAATTAACCTTAAATATTTAATTTTTAATCAATTATTTGTTCCTCGTTAATACACTGAGTATGATATTGAAAAGAAGAGAAGTTCTGTTTTTATTGCATATATCGACGTTTCAGCCGGATTAGAGCGGTTTTACGTGTACATCTTCCATCGGTAATATAAACGGAAAATCAAGAACATTTTAGTTAATTCTAATGAAAACACAATGATTTTTATCATTTGTATTGGATACAGCATATTCGTATGTCTTTTCTAGGATCTAATTAATACGAAAACTCGCTCTGTGATTTGAAGTTAAAATCCTCAAATTTGGTAATATAGTGACATATTTTACGTTTTCATGTGGTGTGATTTTAGTTAATTTAGTAGAATAAAAAATATTCGATTTTACCAATATATCGATACTACTTAATGTTTTCTCACGGTATGTGATTTGGCCTTCAAATCTCAAAATTTCGCTTTATATTGCACTTTTAAGCAAGTTTTCTTGCATTTTGTGTTGTACTAAAAATCATCGAATTTAGCAATATTTTGACGTTTTTCAACGTTTTTCTGAATTTTCAGTTTATTGTTAATAATTCATTAAACATACGATAAAAATGATGCAAACACATAATTAATTAGAAAATTACCTTAAATACTTCATATTCAATCAACTATTTGTTTCTCGTTAAAACACTGAGAAAGATATTGAAAATGGGAGAAGTTCTGTTTTTATTGCATATATCGACGTTTCAGCCGGGTTAGAACGGTTTTACGTGAACATCTTCCATCGGTAATATAAACGGCAAATCAGGAACATTTTAGTTAATTCTAATTAAAACACATTGGTTTTCATCATTTGTATTGGAAACAAAATTTTCATGTGTCTTTTCTAGGATCTAATTAATACGAAAACTCGCTTTATGATTTGAAGTTAAAATCCTTAAATTTGGTAATATAGTGACTTTTTTCAAGTTTTCATGTAGTGTGATTTTACGTAATAATATTCGATTTTACCAATATTTCGATACTACTTAATGTTTTCTAACGATATGTGATTTGGCCTTCAAATCTCAAATTTCGCATTATATTGCACTTTAAAACAAGTTTTCTTGCATTTTGTTTTGTACTAAAAATCATCGAATTTAGCAATATTTTGAAGTTTATCATCACCTTTTTCTTTTTGTGATTTAAACAAAATATCACCGAATTAGGCAATATTTTGTCGTTTTTCCACGTTTTTCTGAATTTTCAGTTTATTGTTAATTATTCATTGAATATATGATAAAAATGATGCAAACACATTATTGATTAGAAATTAACCTTAAATATTGAATTTTAATCAACTACTTGCTTCTCGTTAATACACTGAGTAAGATATTGAAAAGGGGAGAAGTTCTGTTTTTATTGCATATTATTATTGCATATTTTATTGCATGCAACTAAAATGTTCCTGATTTTCCGTTTATATTACCGATGGAAGATGTACACGTAAAACCGTTCTAATCCGGCTGAAACGTCGATATATGCTATAAAAACAGAACTTCTCCCCTTTTCAATATCTAACTCAGTGTATTAACGAGAAACAAATAGTTGATTAAAAATTAAATATTTAAGGTTAATTTCTAATGAATAATGTGTTTGCATCATTTTTATCGTATATATAATAAATTAATAACAATAAACTGAAAATTCAGAAAACGTAGAAAAACGGCAAAATATTGCCTAATTCGGTGATATTTTATTTAAATCACATAAAGAAAAAGGGAATGATAAACGTCAAAATATTGCAAAATTCGATGATTTATGGTACAAAACAGAATGCAAGAAAACTTGATAAAAAGTGCAATATAATGCGATATTTTGAGATTTGAAGGCCAAATCACATATCGTTAGAAAACATGAAGTAGTATCGAAATATTGGTAAAATCGAATATTTTTACGTAAAATCACACCACATGAAAACTTGAAAAAAGTCACTATATTACCAAATTTAAGGATTTTAACTTCAAATCATAAAGCTAGTTTTCGTGTTAATTAGATCCTAGAAAAGACATGAAAATGTTGTTTCCAATACAAATGATGAAAA
>WNGS01000157.1:121360-134913 GCA_020271785.1 Procambarus virginalis | reverse complement strand
ATGAAGATTCTCCTCGATGTGAATAATTCAGGATTTCCAAATCACATTTATTAATTTGGGAATAAACTGTCACATTATGTCCAGAATAAGTGAGATGTCCCAGAAGGTAGAGATGAAGATCCTGCTGGATGATACATGCGACCTTGAGACGCGAAGGAAGGTCACTGAAAAAGGAAGGTCACCTCCAAAGATAACCTTGGTCACTACCAAGGATAAATTGCAATCAGAGCTTTTGGCGGAGGGAGGAAAGACTGGTGGTAACCACAGAAGCACAATACTGTCGCCTGAGCTCAGAGCGGCAGCTAAGAAGCTTCGTGAGAACAAGGAAATACTTGTTAGAAGAGGTCATAAATCGCTAATATATTGTGCTCATAAAGAATGAATATATGGAGAAAATGAACCTCATCTTCTCTGATTAAACTAAATTTCAAAGGATCACTAGGGACACTACAACCGAGCTAAAAACAAAGGTAAACAGATTGGTTGGAACTGTTAATG
This sequence comes from Procambarus virginalis, assembly GCA_020271785.1. Lineage (NCBI taxonomy): Eukaryota > Metazoa > Arthropoda > Malacostraca > Decapoda > Cambaridae > Procambarus > Procambarus virginalis. The sequence continues at coordinate 134,415 of WNGS01000157.1, read as the reverse complement.
ACAAATGTCCGGACTTCACCTGCCGGAAGCTACTGGAGAGTACAAACCTGAATATACATATGGACTACAAGACCTACAAACCTGGAAACCCACTTCAACCCAACATCAGCCAGGGACCAACGCCCACGTATAGACTGGCTAAGCTACTCAACTCCATAATAACTCCATACCTACCACAATTTCAGCCATAGGTCTCCAGAGGAATTTGTTGACTTATTGCCGGGGGGGGGGGGGGGGACGCAGGCATCAAGAGTGAGAGCGTCTCTTGATGTAGAGTAGCTGTTCACCAATGTGCCCGTAGATGAGACTATTGAAATTATGATGGACAGAGTTCATCGAGTCCTGATGGGCGCATGTGTAAGCAAGTAGATGGCATTGCTATGGCACTCAGGCACATTTATGCAAGAACTCGTAGGTGGCCTGACAGCTGGTTCTGCTCGTCATGACGTGAGACCATTGACGACAGGCTTTTCCACAAACCGTACTGGACACGGGGGTACTCGCAGGAGGGCGCGCGGTATGTCAACAGACACACACAAACACACTCTGATGGCACTGGCGGTGAGTAAGGGTGGTGACGTCATGTAGTACAGTGAGGGCGGCGGCTGGCGGCTCGAGGTACCGAGGTACTGAGGTACTAGCTACACGCTCTGGACAGTGGCAGCTGCAGGTTATATGGTTCCATGCAGGTTCACTGTGGTAAAGTCACACACAGGTTACTTAGGCGGCGGCACTGCCTTAGTTCACTCTAAGTCACTCACAGACGATCTCTATTTAACACCAGGGGTTACCTGATACCAGTCTGTTTCGCTCTGGTGATTTGTCACTACTAGGCTTCTGAACAATATAGTCACAGTCGTGATTCCGGACGAGCGTTGGTATGTCAAAAAGACGCTGAGTTTAACTTGACGGTGAGGAATAGACGGTGTTCTTCTGTCTATTGGCCGATAGACCGAACAGGACACGTCTTCTATGCAAGGGCTCCCCTCACATGAATGCTCTGGCCTGGGGCTTAGGGCTTCTCGTGGGACACACACAAGGGATTATAATTTGACCAATAGCATTGCAGCAAATGAGCAGGAACCAATCATATTGATCATTCCCTGATCAGTACGTCATGAACACGTCACGACCACGTCACAGTTGTTATTCTCCATCGCGCCGATTGAGGCTGACCTCAGGGTCAGACTGTCGCCTCGCAGGCGTTCCCTCTCCTCTCTCACGCTTCGCACCTCCCATGTGTACTCTCTGACCCTGTAGCAAGTTTACTTAACTTCCCTGTATCTACTTCCTGCCTGGACATACGGCGGCCTCCGTATTATAAACGTATTCCTGGTTATGTGGGCATCTTGGAAACACCCAACATGACAGATTACTATCCAGGGTTAACAGAGATAAGGCATGTGCACGAGGATCGGTGCACTGTGCACTGCAATGAGCCATTCAAGTCAGCTGTGGGAGAATCTTGAGACATACTCTCGCACTATGGGGTCCCGCTTGGAGTCCTATTTGCTAATTTTTACATGGGTGTCATCGAACAGAAAGTCCTCGTTGACATGGGCCTAAAGCCGACTATATACTGTAGATATGCAGAAGAATTATATCTGCAGGTACCTGATATTGAGCACTTGCTGCTGCGTAAGGATGCATTCGAACGAAGTTCAATGCTAAAGTTCACTTGCGAGATTGAGAGTGGAGGAAGACTACCTTTCCTAGATGTAATAGTCTGGGAAAGGAATGGTGGCTTTAATACTGCAGTCTATACTAAGGGGACCACAATGGGAATGTACCTTAATGCTAAACGTGAGTGCCCTGATAGGTACAAGCGGATTGTTGTCAATGCCTCCGTCAACCGCGTCCTCACACACAGCTCCAGTCCTCACACACAGCTTACCCTGTCAGAGTAAATGAGATAAATGTCTGTGAATGCATGTGTGTATATATGTATATGTGTGTGTATGTGTATGTATGGGTATAAAGTATATATGGAAGCTGATCAGAATTACATTTCACCTTTGTAAATGTACATTAATGACACTGTGTAGATGACACATCGAACACTTTATGTAAGGCATACATAAATCTGTGTATCTATGTATTTACGTATATAGGTTAGCTTAGCATTTTTAAAGCACCGACTCACCTTCAGTGGTCGATTGTTCAATAAACCCTTAAAATATATGTTTAACACATCTCTAACCCTGTCCATGGAGGACAGAAGAAAATGTATATATGCTGGTTAGCATTGTAAATGTGTGGCCACGTCTGTGGTAGAAAACAATAAAAAAAAAAACAGCTCCAGTTGGAAGCAGGTCGACGAGGAACTCGGTAGAGTAAGGCAGGTCTTGATCATTAATGGATATTCTAATGAATATGTTTAGGAAATCATCAAAAGGATGGTTAGGCATCATGCGACTTCAGATACAACAGATAACAACGGTTGTACAACTCTGTACAACTTTGTGCAATCCTGTATCACCAATATTAAAATAAATACAAAGATTCAGAAAAGATTTTTATTATGAACTCTTTACTGTATGTACTTTCATGTGGTATAGACTACAGGCTGGATCTGTATACTTCAGGATTGGTCTGATATATGTGATATAAGATTTTGAATGATTCCTTACACAGATTTCTAAAGACCGTTCGTATGTATGGCAGCCTTACATACGCCGCTGATGATATTCTTTTGATGTTATGAACTCTGAATTATATTATGAACTCTTTACTGTGTACACTCATGTGTTTTATTATGAACTCTTTACTGTGTGCACTCTCATGTTTTATTATGAACTCTTTACTGTGTGCACTCTCATGTGTTTTATTATGAACTCTTTACTGTGTGCACTCTCATGTGTTTTATTATGAACTCTTTACTGTGTACACACTCATGTGTTTTATTATGAACTCTTTACTGTGTACACTCTCATATGTTTTATTATGAACTTTTTACTGTGTGCACACTCATATGTTTTATTATGAACTCTTTACTGTGTGTGTACTCTCATGTGTTTTATTAGAGTTGATTTTTGGGAAAAGTGTTTTAAACACTTTAAACATTGATACGGTTTTTCGCCAGTATGAACTCTCATATGTTGTATAAGATGTGAGGTCACAGAAAAGTTTCTTGAACACTGTGAACACTTATAAGGCTTCTCTCCTGTATGAATTCTCGTGTGTTTTGTTAAAGTTGATTTATGGGAAAAATTTTTGAGGCACACTAAGCACTGGTATGGTTTTTCTCCTGTGTGAACTCTCATGTGTAGTATTAAATGAGATTTTCCAGAAAAATATTTTGAACATAATGAACAGTGATATGGTTTCTCCCCTGTGTGAATTCTAATGTGTTGTACTAGATGTGATTTTTGAGAAAGTCTTTTAGGCACTCATAACACTGATATGGTTTTTTCTCCTGTGTGAATTCTCATATGCTTTATAATATCAGATTTTTTAGGAAAGTCTTTCGAGCACTCAGAACATTGATATATTTTTCTCCTGTGTGAACTTTCATATGCTTGACGAGATGGGACTTTATATTAAAGTGTTTTGTACACTCTGAACAGTGATATGGTTTCTCTCCTGTGTGAACTTTCATGTGTTGCACAAGATGTGACTTTTGGGAAAAGTCTTTAGAGCACGTTGAACATTGAAATGTTTCTCTCCTGAATGAACTCTCGAGTGTTTTATTAAATTTGACTTTTCAGAAATCTTTTGAACAATATGAACACTGATACGGTTTTTCACCTGTATGAACTTTAAGGTGTCGCAACAGATGAGATTTATCGTAAAAGTCTTTTAAACACACTGAACACTGATTTAGTTTATTTTCCGAATGATCTGTCATATGCTTTATTAAATGTGATTTTCTCGGAAATTTTTTTGAACATACTGAACACTGATATAGTTTTTCTTCTGTATGAACTCTCCTGTGTTGCATTAGATTCGATTTTTGAGAAAAGTCCTTAAGACACATTAAACATTTATATGGTTTTTCTCCTGTGTGAACTCTAATGTGTTGTATTAAATATGACTTTTGGGAAAAGTTCTTATGACACACTAAACACTTATAGGGTTTTTCTCCAGAATGAATTCTTATGTGTTGTATTAGGTAAGATTTTTGGGCAAAATTTTTAAGGCACGTTGAACACTGATATGGTTTAACACCTGAATGAACTCTTGAGTGTCGTATTAGGTATGACTTATCAGAAAACTTTTTTGAACACTCTAAGCACTGATAAGGTCTCTCTCCAGTATGCACTCGCATGTGTGAGTTTAGAAGTGACTTATCATAAAAGCATTTTGAACAAACTGAACACTGATATGGTTTCTCTCGTCTATGAACTCTCATGTGTCGTATTAGGTGTGATTTTTGGGAAAAATCTTTTAGACACTTTGTACAATGATACGGTTTCTCTCCTGAATGAATTCTCATATGTTTCACTACAGATGATTTATAGGCAAATTTTTTTAGACACTCCGTACAGTGATATGGTTTCTCTCCTGTATGAACTTTCATGTGTCGTATTAAATGGGCTTTTTCATAAATTCTTTTGAACATTCAGAGCATTGATATGATTTCTTTTTCACATGAACTTTCATATGTTGTATTAGAAAAGACTTTTCGTCAAAATCTTTTAAACATTGCGAACACTGATATGACTCCTCATCTTTGTCATCTTCCATGATTTATCAACATGGATGCTATTTAATTTCTTTTACAGACAATGCCGAGAGTTTCTCGTGAGAACTCACTTATTTTCTATTAGTTGACATGACAAAAATAAATATTATCAATACAGATAGTTGTATATCATATTTCATTATGTATAATAATTATGAGGAATAGTTATTCTTCATCCAGTTAGGTTCGTCAGCAACACAGTTTTATTAAATATTTTTATAAATAAAATAATCATTGTCACTGATGGAAGTTTGCTACACCAAGACCTCTTATGTTTTAATTATCACTTATAATAGGAACAATCTCTACGAAACAACCTCATTACAGATTTTATAGTTCTGTTACTCTAGTTTGACTGTATTATCTCCTCTGAATTTTATTTTACAAAATGAAGTCTTCCCAATAGTCTACTTATATTATACATTTTGCCAAGCACTCTACTAACATTTTAATATATTCCTCTTAATCTACTTACATTTTACTTGGTCAAATCCTTAAGCTAAGAAATATAATTCCACATGACACAAATGTAGTATCTATATGAAATACTTCTACGATATTGAGCACAGTTTAGTTACTATTTGAAATTGTTTACAGGAAATATAGACTCAGTGAACCTGCATTATGCCTTGTACAGGCCCTGGCGACACTGTACATCATTATGCTGAGCACAGACCCTGGCAACACTGTACGCCACTATGCTGAGTACAGAGCCTGGCGACACTGTACGTCACTATGCTGAGTACAGACCCTGGCAACACTGTACGCCACTATGCTGAGTACAGAGCCTGGCGACACTGTACGTCACTATGCTGAGTACAGAGCCTGGCGACACTGTACGTCACTATGCTGAGTACAGAACCTGGCGACACTGTACGTCACTATGCTGAATACAGAACCTGGCGACACTGTACGTCACTATGCTGAGTACAGAGCCTGGCGACACTGTACATCACTATGCTGAGTACAGAACCTGGCGACACTGTACGTCACTATGCTGAGTACAGAGCCTGGCGACACTGTACGTCACTATGCTGAGTACAGAACCTGGCGACACTGTACGTCACTATGCTGAGTACAGAGCCTGGCGACACTGTACGTCACTATGCTGAGTACAGAGCCTGGCGACACTGTACGTCACTATGCTGAGTACAGAGCCTGGCGACACTGTACGTCACTATGCTGAGTACAGAGCCTGGCGACACTGTACGTCACTATGCTGAGTACAGAGCCTGGCGACACTGTACGTCACTATGCTGAGTACAGAACCTGGCGACACTGTACGTCACTATGCTGAGTACAGAGCCTGGCGACACTGTACGTCACTATGCTGAGTACAGAGCCTGGCGACACTGTACGTCACTATGCTGAGTACAGAACCTGGCGACACTGTACGTCACTATGCTGAGTACAGAGCCTGGCGACACTGTACGTCACTATGCTGAGTACAGAGCCTGGCGACACTGTACGTCACTATGCTGAGTACAGAGCCTGGCGACACTGTACGTCACTATGCTGAGTACAGAGCCTGGCGACACTGTACGTCACTATGCTGAGTACAGAGCCTGGCGACACTGTACGTCACTATGCTGAGTACAGAACCTGGCGACACTGTACGTCACTATGCTGAGTACAGAGCCTGGCGACACTGTACGTCACTATGCTGAGTACAGAGCCTGGCGACACTGTACGTCACTATGCTGAGTACAGAGCCTGGCGACACTGTACGTCACTATGCTGAGTACAGAGCCTGGCGACACTGTACGTCACTATGCTGAGTACAGAGCCTGGCGACACTGTACGTCACTATGCTGAGTACAGAGCCTGGCGACACTGTACGTCACTATGCTGAGTACAGAGCCTGGCGACACTGTACGTCACTATGCTGAGTACAGAGCCTGGCGACACTGTACGTCACTATGCTGAGTACAGAGCCTGGCGACACTGTACGTCACTATGCTGAGTACAGAGCCTGGCGACACTGTACGTCACTATGCTGAGTACAGAGCCTGGCGACACTGTACGTCACTATGCTGAGTACAGAGCCTGGCGACACTGTACGTCACTATGCTGAGTACAGAGCCTGGCGACACTGTACGTCACTATGCTGAGTACAGAGCCTGGCGACACTGTACGTCACTATGCTGAGTACAGAGCCTGGCGACACTGTACGTCACTATGCTGAGTACAGAGCCTGGCGACACTGTACGTCACTATGCTGAGTACAGAGCCTGGCGACACTGTACGTCACTATGCTGAGTACAGAGCCTGGCGACACTGTACGTCACTATGCTGAGTACAGAGCCTGGCGACACTGTACGTCACTATGCTGAGTACAGAGCCTGGCGACACTGTACGTCACTATGCTGAGTACAGAGCCTGGCGACACTGTACGTCACTATGCTGAGTACAGAGCCTGGCGACACTGTACGTCATTATGCTGAGTACAGAGCCTGGCGACACTGTACGTCACTATGCTGAGTACAGAGCCTGGCGACACTGTACATTCGGGGTTGTTGCAGAAAGCACAAGTAGTGCACTAAAGTTGTAATTATTTTAATCAATAGGCCTTGATATGGCACTTTCCTATGAATGATCTCACAATTCACTTCAGACTTTCATCTCTTGCCATTCATGTTTCAAGTTGTCAAGGCCACCGCAAGCACTTAATACAGCTATGAACCAGAGTGTGTGGCACATCAAGGTACAGCGGTAAGGGACTAATTCAAGTGGGGACATTATTCACATAATACAACAAAATTACTTCACTCAGTTCTTGAATGAAATTCCTTTATTACGTTGTGCATCAGACTTATATACAAAATTAAGTAGTCTTTACAATGTAAAATGTTGTATTGTGTTTTTTAATTAATACCTCTGCGTTGTTCTCAGGGCTCGACCGTCTTCTCAATGTTGACATACCTCCACACTATATTGACTATGCATGCTCAGTATGACATACCCCCACCCTATATTATACATGCTCAGTATGACACACTGCAACCCTATACTAACTATACATGTTCAGAATGAGAAACCCCCACCTTATTGACTATACATGCTCAGAACTTGAAGTGCATGAATAATCTTTTTAGAAATGTGCAATAATGCTGGACATCAATATGTGAAAGAATGAAGTAACGCGTAGAGGCAGTTATGGACGTGGTAGCCAGGATGCTGAGGCGCGCTGCAGCATGTTAAGTGTTGGCTCTGAGGACGTCATGCACATATTGTTGGCACAATGTGTTTACAGTATTTCTGACAAAACGTGGACCATGTGGTCTTGGGTGTTGACACTCCACGTACTATGTAGAACTGGGTGTTAACACATGGACCAAGTGGTCCTGGTGTTGACACTCTGCTGACACAGGAACTGTAAAAAAAATTGAAATATTAAGTTTTATGTAAGTATTATGTAATATTTTAAAGCTTCATATTTTAGTTAAAAGATATTTCACATGTCTAGACACATTACGAAGTATGTGGTCTAACACATACAAGGCATATGACTATACACATTAGGAAGTAGATGTTCTAACACATATGTCGGAAATTACGACACTAAATATTAACATACTAAAATTAGTTAGTCATAAAAGGATTACAGAAAACGAGAAATTTTAAATAATTGACATCAAAACAATTATTTAAGCACAATTAATATCCTTTAAACTAACAGTCTAGTGATTAAACTTAATAAAAAAAAGTATTCTATATGACTGGATCAAATATATTTATCAATAAAACTAAAGTCTACCTCCCTAAGTCAATAAGTCTGAAATAGAACAATATTTCTGACCAGATTCACGCAGCAGTTACGCAAGCACTTACGAACTTGGGGTCAGATTCACGAAGCAGTTACGCGAGTATTTACGAACGTGTACATCTTTCCTCAATCTTTGACGGCTTTGGTTACATTTATTAAACAGTTCACAACTACGAAAACCTTCTAATCAACTGTTTTTATTGTTATAAACAACCTCCTGGTGCTTCGGAGCTCATTAACTGTGTAATAATTGTAAACAAAGCCGCCAAAGATTGAGAAAATATGTAAAAGGTTCGTAAGTGCTTTCGTAACAGCTTCGTGAATCTGGCCCCTGCACATCTTTTCTCAATCTTTGGAGGCTTTGTTAACAATTATTAGACAGTTAATGAGCTCCGAAGCACCAGTAGGCCATACATAATATCCATACAGTATACTAAGTGATTTGTAGAGCTGTTATTTCATTGTGTAATTTTACTTATATGACTATGCTGCATGAGAGCACCAAACAATGGTGAGCCTGGTTTTACCAATAACATTATCCCCATTATTAAACGTCATATTTCATTTACTCTATATTGTTGTGCAATTGTTACGGTGTAAATATTCGGCAGGTAACCTTTGACGAACTGAAGATAATCACAGAAAACTGTTAACACCTACAAGATACTGTACAGATACTTACTAGCTCTAACAAGGACCAACAGCTGCCATTAATTCAAGTCCAGGTCGGACCGCATGTGGCAAACCATAGTCTGATGTAGGAAGACCAGCTTTCACACTAGCAACCAGACAGCTGAGACCAATATCTAATTAATCCATTTTAGCTGTAATACGAACCCATTTAAATAGAACATTATTCAGTAGTTTATTACAATTGTAATTTATTTGATTAATAAGCTATGTATATAACACCCCCCACACTTGTGATCAGATAAACACCTAGCAGGATAACTTTTAAATATACAGTCCACTTTGAAGTAATACTAATAAATTAAAGTAAATTCAATATATCAATAAGTCAATATAAGTAAATTAAAGAACAATTAAATGCCTGCTAGGAAAATACTCACACACACACACACACACACACACACACACACACACACACACACACACACACACACACACACACACACACACACACACACACACACACACACACACACACACACACACACACACACACACACACACAATGTCGATGTTTGCGGATGGCGCAAAGTTGATGAGAAGAGTTGTGACAGATGAGGATTGCAGGATCCTCCAAGAGGACCTGAACAGGTTGCAGAGATGGTCACAGAAATGGCTACTGGAAATCAACACGAGCAAATGTAAAGTTATGGAAATGGGACTAGGATATAGGAGACCAAAGGGACAGTGCACAATGAAGGGGAACAGCCTACCTGTGACGACGCGCGAAAGAGACCTGGGTGTGGACGTAACACCTAATCTATCTCCTGTGGCACATATAAATAGGATAACGACAGCAGCGTACTCTACACTGGCAAAAGTTAGAACATCATTCATAAACCTAAGTAAGGAGGCATTTAGGGCGCTTTACACTGCCTACGTGAGGCCAGTCTTAGAGTATACCGCCTCAACATGGAGTCCCCATCTGAAGAAGCATATAATGAAACTGGAAAAGTTTCAGAGGTTTGCAACGAGAATCGTCCCAGAGCTACGAGGGATGGGGTATGAGGAGCGCCTGAGGGAACTGTGCCTTACGACACTAGAAAGAAGAAGGGAAAGGGGGGACATGATAGGAACGTATAAAATACTCAGAGGGATTGACAGAGTGCACATAGACGAAATGTTCACACGGAATAGTAACAGAACGAGGGGACATGGATGGAAGTTGGAAACTCAGATGAGTCACAGAGATGTTAGGAAGTTTTCTTTTAGCGTGAGAGTAGTGAGAAAATAGAATGCACTTCAGGAACAGGTTGTGGAAGCAAATACTATTCATAATTTTAAAACCAAGTATGATAGGGAAATGGGACAGGAGTCATTGCTGTAAACAACTGATGCTCGAAAGGCGGAATCCAAGAGTCAGTGCTCGATCCTGCATACACAACTAGGTGAGTACAACTAGGTGAGTACACACACACACACACACATATATATATATATATATATATATATATATATATATATATATATATATATATATATATATATATATATATATATATATATATATTAGTATATTTTGGTAGCAGTCTTTCCTGTAGACATATATTATTAAATATGACCGAAAAAGTAAGATTAATAATTCTAACACGAATTTTCTCAATCTTCCTTATGTTTCTTTTTACTGTTGATGGTAAATGAAAAATCAATTCTCCAAATTCATTTTTATTTCTAGTCTGACGCGACACTTGAGAGCGTTTCATAAAACTTATTACATTTTCAAAGACTTTAGTTTACACACACACACAACTGTAACTGAATTGAGCTAAAATATCTTCGATTTTATATACCTGCATTTGGGTGAGGTGACATGTTACAATAGTATTTGGATGAGGTGAAAACAGATTTTCAACACAAGCCAGAACGGGGTATAGAATCGGGGTATGAGCTAAAGGGAAGGATAGAAGTAACAGCAGAGGGCCTATTGGCCCATATCTCTTGATGCTTCTATATTGGAGCGGAGTCTTGAAGTGCGTAGAATATAGTTGTGCATTAATAGGCTGTTGATTGCTGGTGTTGACTTCTTGATGTGTAGTGCCTTGCAGATGTCAAGCCGCCTGCTGTCGCTGTATCTATTGATGATTTCTGTGTTGTTTGCTAATATTTCTCTGGTGATGGTTTGGTTGTGGGAAGAGATTATATGTTCCTTAATTATATGTTCCTTAAACCTAACTTTTTCGGCTACCTAACCTAACCTAACCTATAAAGATAGGTTAGGTTAGGTTAGGTAGGTTGGTTAGGTTCGGTCATATATCTACGTTAATTTTAACTCCAATAAAAAAAAATTACCTCATACATGATGAAATGGGCAGCTTTATCATTCATAAGAAAAAAATTTGAGAAAATATATTAATTCAGTAAAACTTGGCTTATTAGTCAAATCGGGCCTTGCATAGTAGGCCGAGAAGTGCGTTCTGGCTACTAGGTACGACATATATATATAATATATATATATATATATATATATATATATATATATATATATATATATATATATATAATATATATATATATATAACTGAAAACTCACACCCCAGAAGTGACTCGAACCCATACTCCCAGGAGCAACGCAACTGGTATGTACAGGGATGCCTTAAACCACTTGACCATCACGACCGGACAAAAGGAAGTGATAGCCTGAGCTATATGAACCACTTCCCCGCCGGCACCTGGATGGTTATCTTGGGCATAGCATTTTATCGAATCACCTCTTTTTTTGGGGCAACACGTGAGGAACACAAATGCAAACAAGCCTGAATGGTCCCCAGGACTAGATACACTGAAAACTCACACCCCAGAAGTGACTCGAACCCATACTCCCAGGAGCAACGCAACTGGATGTACAGGGATCCTTAAACCACTTGACCATCACGACCGGACAAAAGGAAGTGATAGCCTGAGCTATATGAACCACTCCCCGCCGGCACCTGGATGGTTATCTTGGGCATAGCATTCATAGAAAAAAATTAGTGAAAATAATTAATTAATGAAAACTTGGCTTATTAAGCAAATCGGGGCCTGCATAGTAGGCTGAGAAGTGCGTTCTGGCTACTAGGTACGAATATATATATAGATTGTATATATATATATATAATATAGATCATTATATATAGATATATAGATAAGATAGATAGATCAATAGTATATAGATATTCATAGATATATAGATACTATATATATATAGTATATATATATATATATATATATATATATAATATATATATAATATATAAGTTATTGATGTTTTTATTATATATGTCGTACCTAGTAGCCAGAACGCACTTCTCAGCCTACCCTACTATGCAAGGCCCGATTTGCCTAATAGGCCAAGTTTTCATGAATAATTGTTTTAATCGACTACCTAAACCTACCTAACCTAACCTAACCTAACTTTTTCGGCTACCTAATACCTAACTCAACTATAAAGATAGGTTAGGTTAGTTAGGTGGGTGGTTAGGTTGGTCATATATTACGTTAATTTTAACTCCAATAAAAAAAATTGGACCTTATACTAATGAAATGGGTAGACCTTATCATTTCAAGAAAAAAAAAATAGAGAAAATATATTAATTCAGGAAAACTTGTGCTTATTAGGCAAATAAGGCCTTGCATAGTAGGCCAAAAAGTGAGTTCTGGCCTACTAGGTATGCTAATAGATATATATATATATATATATATTATATATATATATCATATATATCTATAATATATATCTATATATATATATAATATATATATATATGTCGGTAACAGTTTAGGAACGCATGTGTCGGCAGTCTACTATGCAATCCCCGATTTGCCTAATAAGCCAAGGTTTTCATTAATTAATATATTTTCTCTAATTTTTTTTATATGAAATGATAAAGCTACCCATTTCATTATGTATGAGGTCAATTTTTTTATTGGAGTTAAAAT
>WNGS01000157.1:53771-98189 GCA_020271785.1 Procambarus virginalis | reverse complement strand
GGACTAATTGAACACATTTGTGTCAACTAATTGACACATTTGTGATGACCTTTAATCACCAAATTGAGAGCTGTCTAAGAGTTCCGCGCCGTACGCCTGGGCGAAGTAACCCTCAGAGAAATAAAATAAAAATGGTATGAGAATGATTACATAAAGATACTTAACGCAAATGTACGAGACATGAGTAGAGAGTACCGGAGACATCCCACTGAGAGTAACCAAGAGTTGTTTAAAACTGTGTGTCAAGTAGCCAGGGAAGAGAAGATTAAAGAGCGGGAAAGACAATGGCTTGAGTTCACTAGCTCTATTGGACGGGAAACATCTGCAAGACAAGTGTGGGCAAAAATTCAGATAGCTAAGGGTGGCAGAGCCCGGCCTGCGGCTCACAAAGACCCCCAGGGTAAGGCTGAAGAACTAATTCACAAGTGGAGTGATGCAGCATCCTCCTCCTCCCTTCCTGCAGAAATCAGCAGGGAACAGCTCCTGCGACATGATGACAGAAGGATTAGGATAACAAGAGCACTGTCTAGTGATGATGAATATGGGGACCCAATCACAGCCCAGGAAGTAAGGGGCGCTATGAAAAAGGGTAAAAGTACAGCACCTGGTGAAGATGGCGTCACCTACGACATACTCAATGCACTGTGTGAAGTGTCTGGGAATCCACTACTCCACCTGTTTAACAAGTCATTCCTAAGTGGAGTGTTGCCCACACAATGGAAACACGCAATAATTGTTCCCATACCGAAGCCCAATGACCCTGGTAATTACAGACCTATCAGTCTCGTGTCATGCACTTGCAAGATGCTTGAAAGGATCATCCTAAACCGACTGTTGCACAAAATAGGCAGGTTAGGGGAGGGGGTCAATGGATTTGTTAAAGGACGGAGCACAGCAAATTGTATAGTTAATTACTTGGCTAATGACACGGCTAGGTACTCTGTATTTGTTGACATCAAAGGAGCCTTCGACAAAGCACAGGGGATTGCGATCCTGGACGAGCTTGCATGCATGGGTGTCAAGGGGAGACTCATGAAATGGGTTGAAGACTACCTCACAGGAAGGAAAGCCAAGGTTTGCTTCAATGGAGCAGTCTCCAGAACAATGAATATGGAACTCGGGACCCCCCAAGGCGGAGTCTTAAGCCCTACACTATTCAATGTACTTATGAACGCCATTGCAAATATTGATTTTCCGGAAGGAACACAACAAGTGGGATATGCAGATGATGTCCTAATACAAGCTCCCACCTTGGGAAAAATTGAACAGTCCATTGAACTCCTTGGAAGGAAGTGTATTGAGCTCGGTTTCACTCTCTCCACAAACAAGACGAAGGCATACTCCCATCACAAGCGGAGAGCAAATGAAGAACTGCAAATTAATGGTGTAACACTTGAATGGGTTGACCACTATCGGTATCTTGGCGTCACTGTCGGCTCTAACAAGGGGAAGAAAGAGGAGCTCAATCAACTCATAGGAACATGCAAAAGTCGACTCAGGGCACTGAAAGCTATGACCTGGAATGGACATGGAGCCTCTATTGCCGTGCTTAAAATGATGTACACAGCCTATGTGCGCTCCGTCATAGACTATGCCGCACCAGTTCTGTGCACCTACTCCCAAAGCGATATGAAAAGGCTTGAAAGCATTCAAAATGAAGCCATGACAATCATTCTTGGAGTTCCAAGAACTGCCAAAACGTCTAATCTACGAGAGGAGTTGTCCCTTCCCAGTGTTAAAAGCAGAATTCAGGAGCTGAATGCTAAGCTTGCAATTAGGATAGCCAGAGATCCCCATTACAATGATATTGCTAAGAAAAAACTGAGCTCTGTGCTACTTTCAGGGGGAAACAGGAGAAGCAAAAAATGGCATCACAGATCAGTCTGCTACCTCGAAGAGCTTCACCTGCTTGAGCAAGCCCGTGAGCTCCTGCCTGTAGAGAGGTTACCTCCCTGGGAGGATGACTCATGCAAGATCATCATCAATGAAATGGCAATGAAAAAATCCAACATGTTACCACAAGAAATGAGGCACAAGTATCTCGAGGAAATTTATAAAGAAGCCGGAGATGAACTAGATCAAATCTACACTGACGGGTCATCTAATCCTGTCAATGGCAGGGCTGGTGCAGGATACACGGTAATCAAGGATAATACTTTCCAACGCAGAAATGAAGAAAAAGCACGTATTGAGAACTATGCCTCTTCAACGCAAGCAGAGCTAACTGCCATTGTTATGGCGCTAAGGTTTCTTGAACGGAACACTAATGGTGCAGTGATTTGCACCGATTCAAAAGCAGCACTACAAAGCCTAAGTAAAAATCGGGCAGAAAATCTTGCAATAGTCGCTGAAATTAAGAGAGCTGTGAGAGTTCTTACCAATCAGGGAAGAGTCATCAAGTTTCTGTGGATCCCCTCCCATGTTGGGATATGTGGGAATGAACGAGCAGATGTGCTGGCTGCTGAAGGCGCTGAAGGAGACCATATTGAATACTTCATACCCAAGACTCTACTACAAATTAGAGGTATTGTCAGGCAACATCACCGTGACAAGGTAACTGAGGAAAGGAGGATAGAAGCACAAACCAGTGAATCTGTACGATGGTACAACATGGTTGCAGCTGGCAATCCCAATCATTATGGCCGAAGAGGAGGAGGACGAGGGAGAGAATCAGTAATAGCGAGAATCCGTCTTGGATACAGATATCCATGGAGATATGGAATGGAAACAACAGTTGATCAGCGAAGTTGCAGAATCTGTGGTGAGAGTGATGGACACCGCCTTGACCACTATCTACGTGAATGTGAACACCTGAGAGACATCAGAAGTATGTGTAGAATAATAAACCCCACATTGTTTGAGTTAGGAAAACAATATTTGTCAAATATTGATACTGTTCTTAAAAGATTTCCCCATTTTGCACCCGCAAGATAACGTAAGCTTTTAAGGGTTGATAGATGTTAATCTTCTTGTTTGAGGAGCTGTTCACTTGAGACAGTTAAGCAAGTCCCAGCTGTGTCTGGGTACAAGTGACAGGATGAACAACCCAGCGGGTTTTCTTCCTATTGGGGAGTGTTGTACATGCTGCTATGGCGGTATGTCCACTCACAGGATGAGTGGCGCTGCCCAATAAACTCGCCCCTCGGGGCAAAATTTAAAAAAAAAAAAAATTAAAATATAACCAGCAATCCTGGTTATACTAGTTACATTAGTTGGTCATAAAAGGATTACAGAAAACGGGATATCTGTGATATCATCACCTTACTTTCATTTAACACCACAAGTATTCCTTAAACTACCAGTCTTAGCATTAGAATTAATAGAAAAGTGTTTTCAATGCTTTAACTTTAAGAAATATTCCATAAACTTATGGGCTCCCTCCTATTGTCAAATAATAGACCCAGATAGAACCATGCCACGAGAAACGCCTCTTCGGGAGGGAGCCAAACGAGTCATTGTATGTATACAAAACAAGCTGGGACTCCTTGTTCAACCTTGACGCCGAGTGGACATCTGGATACCTCCTCCGCCTGGGAGCCGCCAGATCACGTCCTGTTTTCGCGTTTTGGCTTTGCTACTGCCGTTTGGCATACCTCTTCAATGGTCCGATTGTACGATGCCTGGCGCACCTATCGCCTTAGGTCACAGGATTGTTGATAGATTTTTTTTTTGGCGTGTTCTGGCTGGTTCTCCCAGCGGGGTGACGGTGTTCAGGGGCGGCTTGGCCGAGAGGTGCCAGGGGTTGGCAGGTCTTGGTGGGCTCCTGGTGTGCCCTCAGCTGTGGTGGGCGGCCGGCTTCTGCTCTGCCGGAGGACACTGGATGACTTTTTGCGTTTTATTTGGGGGCCGAGTTTTGGTTTTGCTACCTGGTGTTCTCTGTGTGGGGCGGGGCCGGTGCTTGTTACCCTGAGGGACTCCTGGGACTCCCCATTCATCTGCTCATCTGTGCGTTTATTTGCCGTATGTATATTAGTTTCTAGTGATTGGCGTCACTCGTTTCGCGTTTTGGCTTGGCGTTTCACCTTTCCTGGCTTTTCGATTCACGCTTAACGGGTACGCCGGGGCGCATCCGATCCCACGATCGTCGTCGCCCCTAAATCAACAACAACAACAACAAAACAAGCTGCCCATAAGGTATATGCAGCACTGCAAAGGTCTCAAAATATATCGCCCAATAGTGATCCAGTCTCAGCGACCTTATCATCAATAACGGGAAGTTCTAATTATCATACTAAACTTAATGTCTAGTAGTAGTTTGGCCAGTTTACTTTAAATATATTAGCTGGTTATTTGCATGATAACACAAAAACAAGGGTAAGCCTGGTTTTACTAATAACATAGCCTTCATTATTTTCAAGTCAGATTTATTGACCATAATAAATTTTGTAAAATTATATGGTATAAATATTCGGCTGGTTACCGTTGATGAATTGGAGATGTTCCAGAGAGCTGTCACCGTCTACAAGACTGTACAGACTCTTACTTGCTTTAACAAAGACAATAGAGTCGCCATTAACCCCAGTCCAAGACGAACCGCATGTGGCAAACCAGTTTGAAGATGGAGGTCCCACTCTCACACCACATTACAGCTCAGAACAACTTAACCACTTAACTAATCATTCATACTTGTAAAACGAACCCATTTTAATAATAACATTATCAGTAATTAAATAAATCTACTATTTTTGGTATATGCTATATGTATAACCCCCCTTGTGATCAGGTATATCTTGAGATGATTTCGGGGCTTTTTTTAGTGTCCCCGCGGCCCGGTCCTCGACCAGGCCTCCACCCCCAGGAAGCAGCCCGTTACAGCTGACTAACACCCAGGTACCTATTTTACTGCTAGGTAACAAGGGCATAGGGTGAAAGAAACTCTGCCCAATGTTTCTCTCCGGCGCCTGGGATCGAACCCAGGACCACAGGATCACAAGTCCAGCGTGCTGTCCGCTCGGCCGACCGGCTCCCTTAAACAAAAACAGCAGCATAAGGTAAACATAAACAGCAGCATAAGGTAAACATAAACAGCAGCATAAGTTTTAAAATACAATCCACATTGAAATAATCTAAATAAATTCAAGTAAATCAATAATAAACAATAAAAGTCTGTTAGGAAATACCCCCAGAGAGGCAGAGTACTCAGGGGATGGCGGTGATGATCCTGGGTGGTGGAGGATGGTGGTGATGAGGCTGGGTGGTGGGTGATGGTGGTGATGAGGCTGGGTGGTGGGGGATGGTGGTGATGAGGCTGGGTGGTGGAGGATGGTGGTGATGAGGCTGGGTGGTGGGGGATGGTGGTGATGAGGCTGGGTGGTGGGGGATGGTGGTGATGAGGCTGGGTGGTGGGTGATGGTGGTGATGAGGCTGGGTGGTGGGTGATGGTGGTGATGAGGCTGGGTGGTGGGGGATGGTGGTGATGAGGCTGGGTGGTGGGGGATGGTGGTGATGAGGCTGGGTGGTGGAGGATGGTGGTGATGAGGCTGGGTGGTGGGGGATGGTGGTGATGAGGCTGGGTGGTGGGGGATGGTGGTGATGAGGCTGGGTGGTGGGGGATGGTGGTGATGAGGCTGGGTGGTGGGTGATGGTGGTGATGAGGCTGGGTGGTGGGTGATGGTGGTGATGAGGCTGGGTGGTGGGGGATGGTGGTGATGAGGCTGGGTGGTGGGGGATGGTGGTGATGAGGCTGGGTGGTGGGTGATGGTGGTGATGAGGCTGGGTGGAGGGGGATGGTGGTGATGAGGTTGGGTGGTGGGGGATGGTGGTGATGAGGCTGGATGGTGGGGGATGGTGGTGATGAGGCTGGATGGTGAGGGATGGTGGTGATGAGGCTGGGTGGTGGGTGATGGTGGTGATGAGGCTGGGGTGGTGGGTGATGGTGGTGATGAGGCTGGGTGGTGGGGATGGTGGTGATGAGGCTGGGTGGTGGGGGATGGTGGTGATGAGGCTGGGTGGTGGGGGACGGTGGTGATGAGGCTGGGTGGTGGGGGATGGTGGTGATGAGGCTGGGTGGTGGAGGATGGTGGTGATGAGGCTGGGTGGTGGAGGATGGTGGTGATGTGGCTGGGTGGTGGGGGATGGTGGTGATGAGGCTGGGTGGTGGGGGACGGTGGTGATGAGGCTGGGTGGTGAGGGATGGTGGTGATAAGCCTGGGTGGTGAGGGATGGTGGTGATGAGGCTGGGTGGTGGGGGATGGTGGTGATGTGGCTGGGTGGTGAGGGATGGTGGTGATAAGCCTGGGTGGTGAGGGATGGTGGTGATAAGCCTGGGTGGTGAGGGATGGTGGTGATGAGGCTGGGTGCTCGGTGGATGGTGGTGATGAGGCTGGGTGGTGGGGGNTTCCTATATCTTTAGTCTCTATTTCACGTTGTTTTCTATACTATCCCCCTTTTTATGGCTTTTCGTATACCTCACTTTGTATGGCTTTTGGTATACCCCACTTTGTATGGCTTTTAGTATACCCCACTTTGTATGGCTTTTAGTATACCCCACTTTGTATGGCTTTTGGTATACCCCACTTTGTATGGCTTTTGGTATACCCCACTTTGTATGACTTTTGGTATACCCCCACTTTGTATGGCTTTTGGTATACCCCACTTTGTATGGCTTTTGGTATACCCCACTTTGTATGGCTTTTGGTATACCCCACTTTGTATGACTTTTGGTATATCCCACTTTGTATGACTTTTGGTATACCCCTACTTTGTATGGCTTTTGGTATACCCCACTTTGTATGGCTTTTGGTATACCCCACTTTGTATGGCTTTTGGTATACCCCACTTTGTATGGCTTTTGGTATACCCCACTTTGTATGGCTTTTGGTATACCCCACTTTGTATGACTTTTGGTATATCCCACTTTGTATGACTTTTGGTATACCCCTACTTTGTATGGCTTTTGGTATACCCCACTTTGTATGGCTTTTGGTATACCCCACTTTGTATGGCTTTTGGTATACCCCACTTTGTATGGCTTTTGGTATACCCCACTTTGTATGGCTTTTGGTATACCCCACTTTGTATGGCTTTTGGTATACTCCACTTTGTATGGCTTTTGGTATACCCCACTTTGTATGGCTTTTGGTATACCCCACTTTGTATGGCTTTTGGTATACCCCACTTTGTATGGCTTTTGGTATACCCCACTTTGTATGGCGTTTGGTATATCCCACTTTGTATGACTTTTGGTATAGCTTTTAATAGCTCAAGCTACGGAAATTCTGTTGCAGAGACATGGCACGTTGCAAAGTCTACAATATGAATCACACTGTATTTAGATAGGATGCAGTAAGGGGAGGGAATTGTCGGGAAAGCGCCAAGACATGACGACTATATAGCACTGGGAAGGGATCAGAATAAGGATTTGGGATGGGGGGGGGGCGAAGGAATGGTGTCCAACCACTTGGACGGTCGGGGATTGAACGCCGACCTGCATGAAGCGAGACCGTCGCTTTACCGTCCAGCCCAAGTGGTTGGACTATTTAGATAGAAGTGTAGAATATTAATGTAACACACTCGGATTACTCTGAAACTATTATTACTTTTTTTTTAACAAAGACAACAGAGCCGACATTAACCCTGGTTCATGACTGTCAATATATATAAATGATTTAGATTCAGGTTTGAGTAGCAACATCTGCAAATTTGCAGATGATACAAATATCGGTAGGGAAATTAACACGGAAGAAGACTCGCTATCACTTCAAGTTGATCTAAATAGGGTTTTAAAATGGTCAAAAGACTGGCAGATGCAGTTTAATGCTAATAAATGTAAAGTTTTGAGGCTAGGTAATGATGATAGAGTTACAAGATACGAGCTAGATGGTGTTGAGATTGCAAAGTCGGATTGCGAAAGGGATCTGGGAGTTATGATTAGTAAGAATTTAAAGCAAAAGGATCAATGCATGAATGTTCGTAATAAGGCGAATAGGACACTGGGATTTATTAATCGAAGCGTTAGTAACAAGACACCTGGTGTGGTTCTTCAGCTATATCTTGCTCTGGTTAGGCCCCATTTAGATTATGCAGTTCAGTTTTGGTCGCCGTACTATAGAATGGATATAAATTCACTTGAACGTGTCCAGCGTAGGATGACTAATTTAATTCCCCAAATTAGAAATCTTTCATATGAAGAAAGATTAATAAAGCTTAAATTGCATTCACTGGAAAGGCGAAGAGTTAGGGGGTGACATGATAGAAGTTTACAAGTGGATGAATGGACTTAAGAAAGGGGATATTAATAGGGTATTAAAAGTATCAACACAAGACAGAACACGAAACAATGGGTATAAGTTGGATAAGTTTAGATTTAGGAAAGACTTGGGTAAATACTGGCTCGGTAACAGGGTTGTTGATTTGTGGAACTAATTACCGCGTAATGTGGTGGAGGTGGGGTCCATCGATTGTTTCAAGCGCGTGTTGGACATGTATATGAGTGGGATTGGGTGGTTATAGACAGGAGCTGCCTCGTATAGGCCAATAGGCCTTCTGCAGTTACCTTTGTTCTTATGTTCTTGTGTTCATAGCAAACGGAACCATCCGTTTGTATGCGCTGCGTTTCATACGCAAGAGAGTATATAAACAACAGAGAGCGTGCAGGACGCCCGCCAAGTGTGGACGCTGCTAGTCATGTATCATTATAAGTATTAAAGTCAGTAACCAAGCAATGATTTTATATCAGCCCTACAATCAAGACTTCCACAGCAACACACAACACCACACTGGCGACGAGGATGAACAGTGAACGCAGGTACTTGTCCAGCTCAAAACACAAGGGAGAAACATGCTGTTTCGTCCGGGAGGAGGAGAAGAAGTGCTGTCTGTGAGCACCATACCAATGCTGTGTGCTACTAGTGCTATGTTCTATTAATTCTATGTACTAATTGAAGCTGTGTGATATCTACCGATGTTATGTGTTGAGGAAGCTGTGTGATATCTACAGATGCTGTGTACAAAACGACGCTCAGTGCTACACAATTCTTCATGCTGTGAACTGTCGGCTGTGTAGACAGTGCTGAAAACGCATCACACAACTTTGTTGCCAACTGCTGTGCCAACTGGTGTGCAGCTGTGAGTAGGAAGAACACCACATGTACATAAGGCTAGGTAAGAGATCAGTTACTGCTGTATTGAACACTGTTGTGAACTTTTGCATTAAAATGCTTGTGTGCTTTGCAAAATTAAAGTAATTACAGTGAATTCCTAACTAACATACGCAGTGCAGCAAGTGTTTAGTATTCTGAGGACATTAAAATAATAAGTTTACATTTAACAGTAAAAATGACAAATATTCCTTAGTTTCCTGCATTTGATCCTGACTGTGACCAGACAAACCTGTCACAGAGGTGGACCAAATAGCTAAAAAGGTTTGAATTTTTTTTAATAGTTTCAGACATCCAAAGTGCTGAAGGAAAGGGTGCCTTTGTACTTCATCAGGCAGGTGATCGTGTTTGTGACATCTTTGATGCACTGAAAGACACTGACAAAGGTCATGATAAAGATTATGACATTGTCAAAGCCAAATTAACTGAAAATTTCAAACCTAGGCAAAACACTTCTATGGAAATTATGCACTTCTGGAGAGCCAAACAACTCTCTAATGAAACTGTGGATTAATACCATACACGTCTGCAGGGTTTAGCAGCCCATTGTGAGTTTGCTGATGTTGACAAAGAAATCAAACAGCAAATAATTGAAACATGCACATCTACACGTCTCCGTCGAAGAGCTCTAGAACTTGTTGATGATGAAAGTTCTCTCACCAAGATAATGGACATTGCTCATCGAATGGAAGATGCTGCACGTGATGTTGGTGTCATGGAGTGCAGTGCCAACAACTGTGCTGCACGTGATGCTCGTGTCATGGAGTGCGGTGCCAACAACGGTGCTGCCAGTGTTACTAACAGTGATGAAGTACGTAAGGTTCAGGGAGGACACCGTGATCATAGGAGGTATCATGGCAAACCCAACAGCAATTTGAGACGAGAACCACATCACAACTGAAGTCAAGGAATAAGACCCAAGCAACCACAACGACCCCACATCAGAGGGTGTCAACACAAAATGTTACAGTTGTGGAGGAGACTGCCCACACCCAAGGTAATATTTGTCCTGCTCAAGGTAAGAAGTGCTATGAGTGTGGAAAATTATGTCATTTTGGTGCTATGTGTTGTTCTGCACTAAAGAAAACCACAGTCAGTGAACAAGAGTACGATGGTCAGGTCATTGGGGTCAAGGTGGCAAACATAATATTGCACCTCATATCCAGAATGTTAATAATGTACAAGACAACTTGTCATTACAACCAATCTCAGATGACAGTGAATGTGATTATACTTATGGAGTACAAGCAACAACAGAATGGAATGATCTTCCAAACAACCCAGAGACTATAATATACATTGCTGGTATTTGTCTTAAAGTTCTCATTGACACTGGATCAAACATTGACACCATTGCTGAGTGCCACTATGACAAATTTAAAAAACAGTTCCCAGAGCTTGAGAACTACAAT
This sequence comes from Procambarus virginalis, assembly GCA_020271785.1. Taxonomy (NCBI): domain Eukaryota; kingdom Metazoa; phylum Arthropoda; class Malacostraca; order Decapoda; family Cambaridae; genus Procambarus; species Procambarus virginalis. Next base: position 87,679 of record WNGS01000157.1, on the reverse strand, counting down.
GTAAAGTCACTGCCTATGCTTCAAAGGTAGCCTTGCCAGTGATTGGAACTTTCTCTGCAGAGATTAAGTTAAAGAGTGCAATGATCACTACTACATTCCATGTTGTTAGGAATGCAAAGAAGTCTCTACTCAGTTACAAGACTTCAACCAAATTGGGGATACTTCACCTTTCTAATGCTGTAGCAGTGGAATCTGCAAACAATGTTGATGCTATTGTTGCTGAATTTTCTGACCGATTTAAATCCATAGGTTGTTACACTGATAGCAAGGTACATCTGCACATCAACCCAGATGTAATTCCAGTTGCCCAACTACATCGCCGACAGCCGTCCCATACTCGCAAGAAAGTTGATGCTGAACTAGACTAGACTGAACAGATAGACTGATGGAACTAGATATCATTGAACCAGTAACAGGCCCAACCCCATGGGTAAGCCCAATTGTCACTCTGCCAAAGCCAAAGAATCCGGATGAGATACGCATCTGTGTGGACATGTGTGTTCCCAACAAGGCAATAATGAATGAACGCCATCCTACACCCACTGTAGATGATATGATTTACCGCCTGAATGGTGCAACTGTATTCAGCAAGTTAGATTTAAACAAGGGCTATCATCAGCTTGAACTTGATGATGAGAGTCGTTTCATCACAACGTTTACAACACATCGAGGTCTGTATAGGTACAAGCGCCTGAGTTTTGGTATTAACTGTGCTGCTGAAGTATTCCAGCACATCATCAGCCAGGTATTGCAAGATATACCTAATGCTGACAACATGTCTGATGACATCATTGTTTATGGCCGTACCCAAGCTGAACAAGACAAAGCTCTTCGTGCAACATTGCAACGCTTACGAGAAAACAATCTGACGCTAGGCCGAGCAAAGTGTGAATTTAATCAATGTAAAATTGAATTCTTTGGACATGTACTTAGTGACAAAGGTCTGTCTCCAGATCCTAAGAAAGTTGCAGATATCAAGAATGCTGCACCTCCTTCAACATCCACTGAAGTACATAGTTTTCTGGGAATGGCAACCTACTGTTCTCGCTTCATTCCAGATTTTCCTACCAATACAACGCCTCTACGTGAGCTCCTGAAGAAAAATGCATCATGGTACTGGAGTGATATCGAGCAAAATACATTTGATGCTGTGAAAGATGCACTAGTAGAGAATGTGACTGCTGCGTACTTTGACCCATCCATGGACACTGAGCTACAGTAATTTCAGCTCAGTCTAGTCCTGGAGGATGCTAGTACTGTTGGTTTATATGCTGTTTTAGCTCAACACAAACTTAGTCATCCAGATTCCAGAGTAGTAATTGCCTATGCCAGCCGTTCTCTCACAGATGTTGAACAACGATATAGTCAGACAGAGAAGGAAGTTCTTGCTCTTGTATGGGGTTGTGAACACTTCAATGTGTATCTGCTTGGTGCACCCTTCATCACGATGGTCACTGACCACAAGCCGTTGGAGACCATCGTCAATAATCCGGAGCTCAAACCACCAACTCGCTTTGAAAGATGGGCTCTTCATCTGCAATCATACAATTTTACTGTGAAGTATAAGCCGAGTGCAGGCAATCCCGCTGATTACATCAGCCGACATTCTGCCTACAGTTTCACCATCACCAAGCATCAGCAAGTTGCCGTGAAATTTGTACATTCTGTAACCTGTGATGCAGTCCCTAAAGCTCTCACTCTTGATGAAATCCGTACTGCGTCCCTAGAGGACCCAACTCTGCAAGCAACAGTGGATGCATTGACCAAGAAAAAGTCTCCATGCATCCCACTCTCAGGAGTTTACCAAGATGCATTCAAGGCACTTGAATGCATCAAGACAGAATTAAGTGTTATGCATCAACGCGACACCGTGCTGCGAGGTACTTGTATCATCATTCCAGCAGTTTTCCAGCAGCGAGCTCTGAAGCTTGCACATCAAGGACACCAAGGTCTTGTTAGGACCAAACAGCTGCTACAGGAAAAGGTGTGTTTTCGTGGCATTGATCGTCAAGCAAAGGACACGCATGATGCCTGTGTCACTTACCAAGCTGCAGTGGATACTTCAACACCAACATCTCTACAACCTTCACCACTACCTGTTGCACCATGGACGGAAGTACCGGTGAACTTCTGCAGACCGCTACCAACTGGAGAGTACTTGATGATAGTCATTGATGATCACGCACGTTATCCAGAAGTAGAAATCATCACTTCCACATCTGCAAAAGCTGTCGTCCCGAAACTCGACAAGATGTTTTCAAATTTTGGCATTCCCAAAGTTATGAAAATGGACACTGGACCACCATTCAATGGAAAGACTTCGTCAACTTTGGTGAGCATATTGAATTCAAACACTGCCATGTGATGCCACTACATCCCCAAGCAAATGGAGAAGTCGAAAGATTCATGCAACCACTCATGAAGGCGGTATGCTGTGCTCATGCGAAAGGACGGTCCTGGAACCAAGCTATGTATGCTTTTCTCAGGAACTACCGTGCAACACCACATGGAACACTGGGCAAGTCGCCTAATGAACTCTTATATGGACGTCCTATGAGGATAACACTACCTGTCATGCCAGCTGAAGTAACGGATAAACGTCTCACTCAGAAGAATGCACTAGCCAGAGGCAAAATGAATAGTGCTCATGATCAATGTGCAAAGGAACAATTCATTAAGGTTGGAGACACCGTTCAAGTTAAAAAGAAAAAAGAGGGAAAGAAGATATGCCGTATGATACAAAGCTATGTAAAGTAATTAGTGTAAAAGGGATTATGGTAAGAGCGAGTAATAGAGATCATGGTATGACATGTAATATGGCTTCTTTCAAAGTGATTCCAACTAATTTAGAAAATGATGAAGTGCAAAGTCGTATAAACTATAAAGAAAAAATGAGTTATAACTCGACAAACAATTCGTCAAGGGATATTCTTGTGTTTAAGGACTCTCGTCCTAAACGTCATTGTAAACGCCCTAAGCGACTTGATGATTAATTGTGTTCCTATGCAATGCAAAGTATATTTACTGATTATGCTAAATTAAATTTAATATTTTTTGAATATTGCAGATCTCTCATTTAATAATTTGTAACTTTGCAGTAGAGTTTCTTTCATTTTTGTTTAACATTGCACTAGTATTTTAACATTGAAATCTTGTGTTGTAAAAATTAAGTTATTTAAATTGTTTGTGTGCTTAATCAATGCAAAATATATGCACCATCTTTTGATATGTTAATAACTTACTTTGTATCAATAACTTTGCTTAGTGCTACAAGCATGGTAGACATCCTGTATTCATTATTTAAAAAAAAAAGGAGGGATGTCAGGTTCATAGCAAACGGCACCATCCGTTTGTATGCGCTGCATTTCATAGGCAAGAGAGTATGTAAACAATAGGAGAGCGTGCAGGACGCCCACCACACTTGGACATTGATAGTCGAGTAGCATTATAAGTATTAAAGTCAGTAACCAAGCAATGGCTTTATATAAGCAATACAATCAAGACTTCCACAGCAACACAAAACACCTCAAAGACGAACAGCATGTGGCAAACCAGTTTGATGCTGGAGGGCCAGCTTTCACACCACATTACAGCTGAGAATAATTTAACCACTTAACTAATCATTCATACTTGTAATACGAACCCATTTTAACAATAACATTATCAGTAGTTTATTAAATCTACTATTTTTGATATATGCTATATGTATAACCCCCACTTGTGATCAGGTAAACATAAACAGAAGCATAACTTTTAAAATACAATCCACTTTGAAGTAATGTAAATAAAAAAAAAAAAAAAGTACCTACGGGCACACCATAGCCCGTGTTACCTGGAACTTTCTATTTCAGGTAGCGAATCTTTAACAACAACAACAATAAAAAACAATTAAATGCCTACTAGTAAATACCCCACATAAGTTTGGTCTTTTGAACCTAGATGGTCTAAGAACTAGATCATCCATAAATAACCAGTGTAATCTACATATATATAAACTAATAAATATAGCAGCAAAAGTAAAACTGCAAAATGTAAACACAGTAGCCTCATTCAGTCAACTTCAACCAGCAGTACACAGAACTTCCTGCAAACAACAAACACCATCATTTTTTTTTTGACATATACAAGAGTTGTTACATTCTTGTACAGCCACTAGTACGCGTAGCGTTTCGGGCAGGTCCCTGGAATACGATCCCCGCCGTGAAGAATCGTTGTTACAACCAAGTACACATTTTACTGTTGCGTTAAACAGAGGCTACAGTTAAGGATTTGCGCCCAATAAATCCTCCCCGGCCAGGGTACGAACCCATGACAAAGCGCTTGCGGAACGCCAGGCGAGTGTCTTACCACTACACCACGGAGACTGTAGTTCATTGTTCATTGTTCCAAGGAATGAACCAAAGAACAAAAATATGTGTAATTAAATAACAGTGATTGAAACTACTGCTGCTAACAAAATATTAACATATTAACAGGAGCTCTTAATTAGTCTCATAATTAATTAACATCATAATAACATAAGAGATTGATAAGAGGCTATTACCCATAAATGTTTGATAATTACTTACTTATCCATAAACGTATATATATATCTCCCTTGAATTTAGAGAGAAACATTTAACATATAAATTATAAATATTGCACTATTTTACTACATAATATACCATTTATCTTGTGCCAACTCTTATACAAGGGTGGAACAATATTAGACTAGTGCTGTTGATCAACCTATTCTAATCTAATTACTTGTGCTAACCTGGTGTAAGGGTAGGATATCACACACTTGTCTATGGTTGAACTAATCGTACAGCCTAGCAAGTATTTTAAACATTGTGCAGATATCTATACTCATTAACAACCCGAATTGTGTTGTCCATAAATAATTATTTTAGTGTAATATTACCATACTTTATGTCATAGTAATCATTTCACCTTTGAGTGTTAATGAGTGTCTCTGTACCAGTTAAAGGTAATTTTGATCATCCTTGAGATACTCTTAACATTAAAACTAGTTACCACTCAAATAATTTGTGTGTATGATTATACATGTAATTTTTATGTGCTAACCTCCTAGGAGGTAGAATTTAAGCTCAGTGACAGTGAACTGAACACTAGGCTACTAGCAACAGTCCTTGTTCAGCATTTATGAACACCCCTAGTACAAGCCCAACATGGCTTAAACAAACAACCAATCTGAAAATAAATCTGAAAAAGACCCTCACAGGTCTTAAAGGCCACCTAACTAGACAGATTAATAAATGCAAAGATCTGTCACAACAATCTCCTGTTGATTATAATGAACTGGAAAGCTACTATCAAGTAGCAACAAGCAAATTTGAGCAAGTCAAATAGAGAAATATTTGGCTGAACTTGCCAATACATTACTGGAAACAGAATTAGACGATGTTATGGTTAATCTGGCAGATTATGAGGATGTCACCCAGGCCAGGTTACAGCCTTTCATCGAAATAATTGCCCATTGTAAGGCAACAACAACAACAACAGCTTTCCCTAACATAACCCAGCCAGAAGTTAAACTGTCTGCAATTAGTTTACCCACATTTTCTGGTGCAGAGGACAAAAGTTGGGATAACTTCTGGAACAAATTTGTTGACTCAGTGGATTCTAAACCCACTATCCATAAAACCACCAAATTTACATATTTACAAGCTCAACTTAAGGGAGAAGTTTTAAAGGTGGTATCCAATTTAACATTAAATAGTGATAGCTATGATCTCACAGTTAAGTCCCTTAAGGCTAATTATGCTAACACAGAGCGAACTGTCACATTTTTAGGCCAAAAATTGTTGGACTTACCATCCACATATAGAACCTCTGACTCACTGCAAGCCTATTGGAGCTTGAGTCATTACTCTAGGCAGTCAGCCTTAAGGTTGAGCTAGATAGTGCGGACTAATTAACTAAAGTTATTGGAAGACGCAAGTTACCTAGTGAAACACTGGATAAGTTGTATTCCTTACATAACAAATCTTCCGTGACAGTTCTGGAGATTACAGATAATTTACGCTCCATCATAGAACGACAGAGAGCAAACACAGATGGTAAATCAACATCTAAACCTTCGTTAACCACCCACAGTCAATCACAGAGTACACACAGTACTCCAAATAAACCTAAAACATTTACCTCCACTCTAAGGACGAAACAAGGCAGAGTGGGAACATATGCAGATGATCCCTCCACACCTACAGTTACTGTGTCACCCAAGGCGATGACTAACAAAGGTGCTGTAGGTTGGATGATATGTTTGTTCTGTGATAAAGAACATTTCATATAAATCTGCACTATATACCCTGATCGTGCTACACGTGTACAGCGACTCAAAGAGTTGCATAAATGCACCAGGTGTCTCAGATCACATAACCCCAATACCTGTGGGTCCCAAATGTGCACCTGCAATAGGTGCAATATGGGTCAACACCATACAGCACTGTGCGGGGACATAACATCAAGGTCTCCAAAACCCCAGATGGAGGAAGAATCTTCCACTACAGTACAGTTTTGTAAAGTACATCAGGATGTAAATGTCCTTTCAACTGATAATGTCTGATAATAATGCAGCTTTGACCACTGCCCAACTACTCATTAAAAACAGAAGGTTCAAGGTCACCACTCATCGGTTATTTGACCAAGGATTCCAAAAGACATTTGTCATAAAGGAAGTGGCAGATGCCGTAAAACTAAAACCTGTTCGACAGGTAAAATTGAACACATCAGGTGTTCCTACCCAAGACAGGCCCCCAGGTCTACAAAGTGATCCAACCATTGGTATGCTTAGGCAGTTATGCGCGAATTGTACGGGTCATTGTCGTAGATGAAATCCCATCTGACCTATAAATTTATGGTGTTGGGACAACAGCCAAATTCCTACAAGAAAAGGAAATTAAGTTGGCTGACAATAAAATAGCATGTGATCACCTCTCCAATATAGGATTCCTTGTAGGTGCAGATTATTACCATAAATTCATCACTGGAAGTACTAAACGGCAGGGAATGAACCCAGTGATGGTTGCATGACATGGTGAAGAACAGTCACCACTCAAATTCAGAGACATGTCTGAAGATGAGCTTGATCCCCCAGTACATAAATTATGGGATCTAGCAACTTTAGGCATAGTCCCTGAACAACCTTGTCTGGATGATGCCTGGACTTTCAAACAATACGTGGACTCAGTTGTCTACAGAAACAAGCAATACAGGGTCAGGTTACCATGGAAGCTAAATCATCCTCAGCTGCCAGTAAACCATTTCATGGCACAAAACCAATTAAGGTCTCAGGTGATGTGCTTAAACAGACAACCTGAGAACCTAAAATTGTACCATGGTATAATGCAAATAAAAACTTAAAGTTGTAACCAATGATAACCATAAGGAAGGACATTATTTGCCGCACCATGCAGTTCTGAAAAATTCAGTCACTAGCCCACTAAGGATAGTATTTAACTGCAGTGCCCAAACCAGGCAGAATAGTGTCTCATTGAATGACTGCCTTCAAGCAGGTCCTAGCCTGACACAAAGGCAGTACAATGTGCTGTTAAAGTTCTGCATAGAGACTTATGTATACACGGCTGACATCAGTAAGGCATTCTTTAGGGTAGGTCTCTAGGAAGAAGACCATAACTACACAAAGTTACTATGGATCAAGGATCCTAATGATTCAAACAGTGAATTAATCACATACAGGTTTTCTTCGGTTTTGTTTGGAGCTACTTCGTCACCGTTTCTGCTTCATGCAACCTTAGATATGCACTTGAAGACATCTAATAGCCCAAATAAAACTGAAATTAGCAATAACCTGTATGTGGGTAATTTCCAAGGAGCAACTAGCAGTGAAGAAAAACTACTGAACATATACCATGAGGCCAATTGAGAGTTGTTGGGAGCAAATATGCCTCTACAGTCATAGGCCTCCAATAACACCAATTGAATACCAGTAATATAAAAATAATACCAAACAACTGGTCGAAGCAGAATTTCCTGACTATATGGTACCCCAGAAGATAAAGCTACCAGGTATCGATTGGGTTACAACTTCGGATCAGTTGACCATCAAATCCTTGGAACCAGATACCACCAATCTGACAATGAGGAAACTATTGTCCCAAGTCACCAAACCCTTCGACCCCCCTTGGGACTATTAAGTCCCATATTGATAAATGGGAAGTTGAAAATGCAGGAATGCTGGCAAGAGAAGATAGGCTAGGATGGTCCACTAACAACTGCCTTGCAAGAAAAGTGGCAGGGACTAGTGAAGGATCTAAGTATCCTAGAGTCTGTCAAGTTCCCTCAGAACACTGTACATCAAAATCAACCAGTTAAGCTACATGTGTTCTGTGATGCCTCAGGATAGGCTTATGGCACAGTAGTTTACGTAGTAACGAATGAGCAAGCAAATTTGCTCTCATCAAAGGGCAGGGTGGCACCGTTGAAGAAACAGTTATTGCCACAGCTGGAATTAACTGCCCTTCTGCTAGATGTAAGAATAGCTCATTATCTGGTCAATAACATCCACTTTGAAGAAACAGTGGTATGGTTAGATAATGAGGCAGTACTACAGTGGTTGAGAAATAACAATAGTAAAAGTCCTTACATGAGTAATCGCATTAAGGAAATAGGAGAGTCGCCAGCAGGGTACAAACTGAGATATGCACCCACCAAGGAGAATTCAGCTGACTATCGCCAGAGGCCTGATTTTACAGCAATTAGCCAAAGCAGAGATGTGGTTGAATGGACCTCATTGGCAAGTCAGTGACCAGTGGCCTAAACAAAAGCCACAAGTCATTGTGACCAGTGTCACTGCTCCCACTGAGAAAACAGAACCACCTCGGACTTCGGTATTTGATCCTGCTCGGTACTCTGAATTGAACAAACTACTAAGTGTCACACAAGTGGTGTTTGATTTTATAAACAAAATAGGAGTCAAACCTCAATTCCCTAGTTCCTTAAAGTATTTTGTCAAACGAGCCAAAACAGAAACATATGGGATGGATCTTGAAAACCTCCCTGATAAAATTATGAATGATCTGGGTCTCTGGTTTGACCCGGACACTTATAACATAATAAGGTGCAGGGCCGCTTACAGTATGCCAGCATTGAGCTGGAATAAAAAATCCAATGTTACTCCACCGTCACCAAATAGTAAGCAAGCTAATTATATTACACATACTCAAGCACAACACTCTGCATGGTGGGAGTGCTTGATACCCTCACTGACTTTCGATAACAGTTCTGGCTTCTTCATGGTCGCCAGACTGTAAAGACCATAATCAAATCCTGTGTAGTCTGCCGGAGGTACGACGCTCGGGTGTGTGTCCTTATCCAGGACTTCCACCACTCCCTAAGGAACGAGTTGTCCACCTTTCTCCCTTTAAGACCACTGGTATAGACTACACAGGAGCTCTAACACTAACAGGCACCAAGGACAAAGTCCCGGTGAAGGCGTACATCTGCTTATTCACCTATACCACAACAAGGGGTATGAAAAAAGTGACTCCTGACATGAGTGCCAAGGCATTTATACAGGCTTTCCACAGGTTTGCTGGGATGTCGATCCTGCCCCAAGTTGATAATTTCAGACAATGGGTCCAACTTGGTTGCAGGGAAAGCATGCCTGAGGGAAGTCCTGGAGCCATCCAGTGGTTCATACTGCCCTGAATCAATGGCAGTGCCACTGAAAGTTTATACCCTCAGAGCACCGCAGCATGGAGGTTTCTACAAGAGAATGGTGGATACAGTCACATGTTGTCTTAGGTAAATGCTACATAACCAAAAAATCGATCTGCAGAAGTTCCAAACTTGCTCAAAAAAAGCTCACAGAAATTGAGTCTCGGATCAATAACTGACTACTGACCTACCACTCTGACAATCTTTTTCAGCATGAGCCCCTAAAGTCAATCTCATCTGATGTATGGGGGACTTCTCAGCCCTCTAGCATCTCTCACGGACGAGGGACCAGAAGATCCTTCATATGTTGGAGATGGTAACTTGGTACAGTGCTTTAAACATCTGTCACAAGTGATAATTTGGTGGAATGACATATGGATTCGAGAATACCTAATTGTTCTGAGGGAGTATCATTACGGGGCAAACAACCCCTACAACAAAATTAACATAAACCCTGGTGACATTGTTCCGGTGGACAGTGATGGACCACGCTCAGAGTGGCCAATAGGTTGTTTAGTCTCTGCTTAGTCAGACAACCAGAGTATCTGGAGAATAGTGAAAATAAAGTGCTGAGGCACCACTACTCTCAAAACCTTAGAGAAACTAGTTTTTTAGAGCTGGCAGGAAAAGAAGTCGCTCAAAGACTTTCAACACCCACCGCTCCTGTACAGGACATCTGTCCAGTAAGGACTGCTGCACAACAGTGCATGTTGAAATTAAAACAACATAATTTTGAAGGAGAAGACTGAAGTGCTTGTAGTCCTATTTATTGGACTTCGACCCCATATTCCCCACCCCCCTCTTCCCCTCTGGAATAGGTCGGAAATTCTGACACTAGACATTAACATATTAACATACTAAGATAACTAGCACCCAATATAACCAGTGTCTTCTGGGATTTGGTATTCCGTGAACCAGTCACTCATCCTGTTTATGAAGTGCGGCCTCAAATCTGGTCCGAGTGATAACCTTTTTCTTTTATTTGTCTCTTTTCTTCTCTTGCTCATGTCGACGGTGGTAATTAGTGCCCAGTGGTCACTACATAAACTGTGCACAATGTGTGTACTGGCATCCGTGTCCTGTGCATTCAGCAGGAGAGCATAGTCTAATCTTCCTCCTCTGAGGTGAGTTGGCTGTTCATCACCCAGGACTCTAAGGTTTTCACTTCCCCTGACAAAGAGTGACAGTTTCCGTCCATTGACATTGGGCTGATGACAGTTGACACCAAAGTGTGGGTGTCTGGCATTAAGGTCACCGACCAGCAGAGTAGGTTCTTCATTAACAAATTCAGGCAGTGTGTCAAGGTCAAGTTTACTCTGTGGTACATATAGGTTGATTATATGTAAGGCATTATTGTTTAAGTAAAGGGTTACTCCCAGTGACTCAAACTCATCCCCCATGTGCAGGTCATTGATAATCTGTGCGGGAATGTTGTTATTTACAAAAGTGATGAGACCCCGTTTTCTTTCCCAGAGGGCAGGGAGAACTTGCGATAACCGCTGAACCTTGGGTTGAAGTCATCACCTACCATCGTCTCCTGTAGCACTATGACGTCAGTTTGGTGTTCACGGACGTACTGTATGATGTCATTAATTCTATTGCGAACTCCATTACAGTTCCATTGCAGTATAGTGAGATGTTGTTCATTGTGATTATCCATTTTGAGGTTGTTTGCCATCAGCTGCACGTGTGTAATTATTATTATGTTCACATGTGTCATCGTGTATTCCATGGTGTTTGGTGTTACTGTGTGTACTGGCGTTACTGTGTGCACTGGTGTTACTGTGCGTACTGGCGTCACTGTGTACACTGGTGTCACTGTGTGTACTGGCGTTACTGTGTGTACTGGTGTTACTCTGTATACTGGTGTTACTGTGTGTACTGGTGTTACTGTGTGTACTGGCGTTACTGTGTGCACTGATGTGCTGGTGTCCTGGCTGTGTCTGCTGACTCACCTCGGCAGTATGTGTTGCATCATCTTGCACCAGGCTCTGGCTTGCAGGACCTCCACTTGATGGACTCTGCCGTTGCAGGATTTGGAGGATTTGTTCCTGAGTCGTCTTAATCTGGCAGAGGACTAATTGAACACATTTGTGTCAACTAATTGACACATTTGTTGATGACCTTAATCACCAAATTGAGAGCTGTCTAAGAGTTCCGCGCCGTACGCCTGGGCGAAGTAACCCTCAGAGAAATAAAATAAAATGGTATGAGAATGATTACATAAAGATACTTAACGCAAATGTACGAGACATGAGTAGAGAGTACCGGAGACATCCCACTGAGAGTAACCAAGAGTTGTTTAAAACTGTGTGTCAAGTAGCCAGGGAAGAGAAGATTAAAGAGCGGGAAAGACAATGGCTTGAGTTCACTAGCTCTATTGGACGGGAAACATCTGCAAGACAAGTGTGGCAAAAATTCAGATAGCTAAGGGTGGCAGAGCCCGGCCTGCGGCTCACAAAGACCCCCAGGGTAAGGCTGAAGAACTAATTCACAAGTGGAGTGATGCAGCATCCTCCTCCTCCCTTCCTGCAGAAATCAGCAGGGAACAGCTCCTGCGACATGATGACAGAAGGATTAGGATAACAAGAGCACTGTCTAGTGATGATGAAAATGGGGACCCAATCACAGCCCAGGAAGTAAGGGGCGCTATGAAAAAGGGTAAAAGTACAGCACCTGGTGAAGATGGCGTCACCTACGACATACTCAATGCACTGTGTGAAGTGTCTGGGAATCCACTACTCCACCTGTTTAACAAGTCATTCCTAAGCGGAGTGTTGCCCACACAATGGAAACACGCAATAATTGTTCCCATACCGAAGCCAATGACCCTGGTAATTACAGACCTATCAGTCTCGTGTCATGCACTTGCAAGATGCTTGAAAGGATCATCCTAAACCGACTGTTGCACAAAATAGGCAGGTTAGGGGAGGGGGTCAATGGATTTGTTAAAGGACGGAGCACAGCAAATTGTATAGTTAATTACTTGGCTAATGACACGGCTAGGTACTCTGTATTTGTTGACATCAAAGGAGCCTTCGACAAAGCACAGGGGATTGCGATCCTGGACGAGCTTGCATGCATGGGTGTCAAGGGGAGACTCATGAAATGGGTTGAAGACTACCTCACAGGAAGGAAAGCCAAGGTTTGCTTCAATGGAGCAGTCTCCAGAACAATGAATATGGAACTCGGGACCCCCCAAGGCGGAGTCTTAAGCCCTACACTATTCAATGTACTTATGAACGCCATTGCAAATATTGATTTTCCGGAAGGAACACAACAAGTGGGATATGCAGATGATGTCCTAATACAAGCTCCCACTTGGAAAAATTGAACAGTCCATTGAACTCCTTGGAAGGAAGTGTATTGAGCTCGGTTTCACTCTCTCCACAAACAAGACGAAGGCATACTCCCATCACAAGCGGAGAGCAAATGAAGAACTGCAAATTAATGGTGTAACACTTGAATGGGTTGACCACTATCGGTATCTTGGCGTCACTGTCGGCTCTAACAAGGGGAAAGAGGAGCTCAATCAACTCATAGGAACATGCAAAAGTCGACTCAGGGCACTGAAAGCTATGACCTGGAATGGACATGGAGCCTCTATTGCCGTGCTAAAAATGATGTACACAGCCTATGTGCGCTCCGTCATAGACTATGCCGCACCAGTTCTGTGCACCTACTCCCAAAGCGATATGAAAAGGCTTGAAAGCATTCAAAATGAAGCCATGACAATCATTCTTGGAGTTCCAAGAACTGCCAAAACGTCTAATCTACGAGAGGAGTTGTCCCTTCCAGTGTTAAAAGCAGAATTCAGGAGCTGAATGCTAAGCTTGCAATTAGGATAGCCAGAGATCCCCATTACAATGATATTGCTAAGAAAAACTGAGCTCTGTGCTACTTTCAGGGGGAAACAGGAGAAGCAAAAAATGGCATCACAGATCAGTCTGCTACCTCGAAGAGCTTCACCTGCTTGAGCAAGCCCGTGAGCTCCTGCCTGTAGAGAGGTTACCTCCCTGGGAGGATGACTCATGCAAGATCATCATCAATGAAATGGCAATGAAAAAATCCAACATGTTACCACAAGAAATGAGGCACAAGTATCTCGAGGAAATTTATAAAGAAGCCGGAGATGAACTAGATCAAATCTACACTGACGGGTCATCTAATCCTGTCAATGGCAGGGCTGGTGCAGGATACACGGTAATCAAGGATAATACTTTCCAACGCAGAAATGAAGAAAAAGCACGTATTGAGAACTATGCCTCTTCAACGCAAGCAGAGCTAACTGCCATTGTTATGGCGCTAAGGTTTCTTGAACGGAACACTAAGGTGCAGTGATTTNAAGTCAAGGAATAAGACCCAAGCAACCACAACGACCCCACATCAGAGGGTGTCAACACAAAATGTTACAGTTGTGGAGAAGACTGCCCACACCAAGGTAATATTTGTCCTGCTCAAGGTAAGAAGTGCTATGAGTGTGGAAAATTATGTCATTTTGGTGCTATGTGTTGTTCCGCACTAAAGAAACCACAGTCAGTGAACAAGAGTACGATGGTCAGGTCATTGGGGTCAAGGTGGCAAACATAATATTGCACCTCATATCCAGAATGTTATAATGTACAAGACAACTTGTCATTACAACCAATCTCAGATGACAGTGAATGTCATTATACTTATGGAGTACAAGCAATAACAGAATGGAATGATCTTCCAAACAACCCAGAGACTATAATATACATTGCTGGTATTTGTCTTAAAGTTCTCATTGACACTGGATCAAACATTGACACCATTGCTGAGTGCCACTATGACAAATTTAAAAACAGTTTCCAGAGCTTGAGAACTACAATGGTAAAGTCACTGCCTATGCTTCAAAGGTAGCCTTGCCAGTGATTGGAACTTTCTCTGCAGAGATTAAGTCAAAGAGTGCAATGCTCACTACTACATTCCATGTTGTTAGGAATGCAAAGGAGTCTCTACTCAGTTACAAGACTTCAACCAAATTGGGGCTACTTCACCTTTCTAATGCTGTAGCAGTGGAATCTGCAAAGAATGTTGATGCAATTGTTGCTGAATTTTCTGATCGATTTAAATCCATAGGTTGTTACACTGATAGCAAAGTACATCTGCACATCAACCCAGATGTAATTCCAGTTGCCCAACTACATCGCCGACAGCCGTCCCATACTCGCAATAAAGTTGATGCTGAACTAGACTAGACTGAACAGATAGACTGATGGAACTAGATATCATTGAACCAGTAACAGGCCCAACCCCATGGGTAAGCCCAATTGTCACTCTGCCAAAGCCAAAGAATCCGGATGAGATACGCATCTGTGTGGACATGTGTGTTCCCAACAAGGCAATAATGAATGAACGCCATCCTACACCCACTGTAGATGATATGATTACCGCTTGAATGGTGCAACTGTATTCAGCAAATTAGATTTAAACAAGGGCTATCATCAGCTAGAACTTTATGATGAGAGTCGTTTTATCACAACGTTTACAACACATCGAGGTCTGTATAGGTACAAGCGCCTGAGTTTTGGTATTAACAGTGCTGTTGAGGTATTCCAGCATATCATCAGCCAGGTATTGCAAGATATACCTAATGCTGACAACATGTCTGATGACATCATTGTTTATGGCCGTACCCAAGCTGAACAAGACAAAGCTCTTCGTGCAACATTGCAACGCTTACAAGAAAACAATCTGACGCTAGGCCGAGCAAAGTGTGAATTTAATCAATGTAAAATTGAATTCTTTGGACATGTACTTAGTGACAAAGGTCTGTCTCCAGAGCCTAAGAAAGATGCAGATATCAAGAATGCTGCACCTCCTTCAACATCCACTGAAGTACATAGTTTTCTGGGAATGGCAACCTACTGTTCTCGCTTCATTCCAGATTTTCCTACCATTACAACGCCTCTACAAGAGCTCCTGAAGAAAAATGCATCATTGTACTGGAGTGATATCGAGCAAAATACATTTGATGCTGTGAAAGATGCACTAGTAGAGAATGTGACTGCTGCGTACTTTGACCCATCCATGGACACTGAGCTACAGTAATTTGAGCTCAGTCTAGTCCTGGTGGATGCTAGTACTGTTGGTTTATATGCTGTTTTAGCTCAACACAAACTTAGTCATCCAGATTCCAGAGTAGTAATTGCCTATGCCAGCCGTTCTCTCACAGATGTTGAACAACGATATAGTCAGACAGAGAAGGAAGTTCTTGCTCTTGTATGGGGTTGTGAACACTTCAATGTGTATCTGCTTGGTGCACCCTTCATCACGATGGTCACTGACCACAAGCCGTTGGAGACCATCGTCAATAATCCGGAGCTCAAACCACCAACTCGCATTGAAAGATGGGCTCTTCATCTGCAATCATACAACTTTACTGTGAAGTATAAGCCGAGTGCAGGCAATCCCGCTGATTACATCAGCCGACATTCTGCCTATAGTTTCACCATCACCAAGCATCAGCAAGTTGCCGTGAAATTTGTACATTCTGTAACCTGTGATGCAGTCCCTAAAGCTCTCACTCTTGATGAAATCCGTACTGCGTCCCTAGAGGACCCAACTCTGCAAGCAACAGTGGATGCATTGACCAAGAAAAAGTCTCCATGCATCCCACTCTCAGGAGTTTACCAAGATGCATTCAAGGCACTTGAACGCATCAAGACAGAATTAAGTGTTATGCATCAACGCGACACCGTGCTGCGAGGTACTTGTATCATCATTCCAGCAGTTTTCCAGCAGCGAGCTCTGAAGCTTGCACATCAAGGACACCAAGGTCTTGTTAGGACCAAACAGCTGCTACAGGAAAAGGTGTGTTTTCGTGGCATTGATCGTCAAGCAAAGGACATGCATGATGCCTGTGTCCCTTGCCAAGCTGCAGTGGATACTTCAACACCAACACCTCTACAACCTTCACCACTACCTGCTGCACCATGGACGGAAGTACCGGTGGACTTCTGCAGACCGCTACCAACTGGAGAGTACTTGATGGTAGTCATTGATGATCACGCACGTTATCCAGAAGTAGAAATCATCACTTCCACATCTGCAAAGGCTGTCGTCCCGAAACTCGACAAGATGTTTTCAAATTTTGGCATTCCCAAAGTTATGAAAATGGACACTGGACCACCATTCAATGGAAAGACTTCGTCAACTTTGGTGAGCATATTGAATTCAAACACTGCCATGTGATGCCACTACATCCCCAAGCAAATGGAGAAGTCGAGAGATTCATGCAACCACTCATGAAGGCGGTATGCTGTGCTCATGCGAAAGGACGGTCCTGGAACCAAGCTATGTATGCTTTTCTCAGGAACTACCGTGCAACACCACATGGAACACTGGGCAAGTCGCCTAATGAACTCTTATATGGACGTCCTATGAGGATAACACTACCTGTCATGCCAGCTGAAGTAACGGATAAACGTCTCACTCAGAAGAATGCATTAGCCAGAGGCAAAATGAATAGTGCTCATGATCAATGTGCAAAGGAACAATTCATTAAGGTTGGAGACACCGTTCAAGTTAAAAAGAAAAAAGAGGGAAAGAAGATATGCCGTATGATACAAAGCTATGTAAAGTAATTAGTGTAAAAGGGATTATGGTAAGAGTAACCAAGTAACCAAGCAATGGCTTTATATAAGCAATACAATCAAGACTTCCACAGCAACACAAAACACCTCCAAGACGAACAGCATGTGGCAAACCAGTTTGATGCTGGAGGGCCAGCTTTCACACCACATTACAGCTGAGAATAATTTAACCACTTAACTAATCATTCATACTTGTAATACGAACCCATTTTAACAATCCTTATCAGTAGTTTATTAAATCTACTATTTTTGATATATGCTATATGCATAACCCCCCACTTGTGATCAGGTAAACATAAACAGAAGCATAACTGTTATGGTTGTTGTGGTCAGAGAAACAATCTTCGTCCTCATGGTTTTATTCTCTGCCAGTAACAACAACAAAACAATAATCAGGTACATGAAATATTGTTAACAAGATCATAAACAAAAGAGCATCTGCTCCAAACATGCTACGTCCAACATCTGTAGTACTCAATCCCAACATTCCTCCCCTTTTAAATAAACTCTATCCCTACAGGTTAAGTCTATCAGGCGGTCGTATGACTCTTCCTGATTTTCTCAACTGGGAGTCCTGACCTGTTACTTCTGGGAAACATTCTTCTGAATTACTCCTTGTAGAGTCCATAGGGTTGACTGTATCCCCATAACCCTCTGCTGCCCCTTGCTCTGCCTCACGGTCACCTGCAGGTGCTGCTATCCCTTCATTATTAGGATGGATATCACTAGTTGCCCCACCCCCACCTGAAGGGTCTTCAAAATTCCCTGTGAACCTTGGCATGAGCTGATCGGCATGCCTTTTCCAATTAATGTTCCCAAAACTCTGCACTTGCACAGTGAAGTTCCTGCGGCCCAGGACTTCCCTAATTTTCCCTTCCACCCAGGGCTTTCCACTTCCAAAATTCCTTGCATATACTGCATCCCCCTCATTAAACAACAATCCTCTCCCTGAGCCAACTGACTGGCCAAGCTAGTTACCGATTTCTCTTTTTGGGATCTGTCTTTACTGCTTCCATGTGCACTTTAAAGTGTCTATTAAACAGTAATTCAGAAGGAGATTTACCAGTAGTAGAATGAACAGTTTTTCTTTGATTATATAAAAATCTACAAAGCCTTGTATTAATAGTACCTTCCGTAAACCGCTTTAACCCTTCTTTCAAGGATCTCACTGCTCTCTCTGCTAGACCATTTGAAGAAGGATTATAGGGGGCAGGTGTTACATGTTTAATACCATTTTTTCTAAAAAAATCCTCCATTTCCACAGAAACAAAATAAGGAGCATTGTCTGAGACAATTATGTCTGGCAATCCAAAATTACAAAATGTTTTCCTTAGTAATTCACAAGTTACAGATGATGTGGTGGAATTACACACATGCACATCCAGAAATTTGGTGTATGAATCCACCACCACTAGGTAATATTTATTATCCATAGGTCCCGCATAATCTACATGAAGTCTAGACCAGGGTTTTCCAGTGCATGGCCAAGAAAGTACTGGGGCCTGGGGTTTCTGATAATTCTTAAAGCAAATATGACAATTTTTTGTTACCTCAGCAATATCCTGGTCTATTTTTGGCCACCAAACCCAACTTCTAGCTTCTGCTTTCATAGCATTTATGCCATTATGGCCTACATGCAGCTGTTCCAAAATCTTACATCTCAGTTCCCCAGGCACCACCACTCTATTCCTATACAAGAGTACATCCTGGTGAATACTAAGGTCAGCCTTCACTGCAGCATACTCTGACAATAACAAATTATCATTCCAACCATATTTGACATATTTCAACAACAGACTTAATTTGGGATCTCTACCAGTTGCCTTCCTAATAGTCTGGAATGAAATATCCTCAAAAGACATAGCTTCCACCAGGTTAACATACTCCACTGGAATACTGGAATTTAATTCTTCTGTCACAGGCAATCTACTTAATGCATCAGCTACTACATTATCCTTGCCTGGCTTAAACTCTAAATCATACTCAAACTGTGAGAGTAGTAATGCCCATCTTTGAATTCTAGCATTGGCATTAACTGGAATTTGCTTACCTCTGCCAAACAATCCTAGCAGGGGTTTATGATCTGTTCTAGCAAGAAATTTCCTCCCCAGCAGAAAATACCTCAGTTTCTTGACCGCAAATACCAAAGCTAAAGCTTCTTTATCTAACTGAGAATAATTCTGTTCTGCAGGAGATAATTTCTTGCTAGCAAAATATACTACTTTATCCTGACCATCTACTTCCTGTAATAATACACAACCCACTCCTACTGGGGAAGCATCTACCTCCAGTTTTAATGGGAGTCTACCTGTAAAATTAGTGAGCACTGGAGAATTGATCAATTCCTGCTTAATATTCCTGAATGCATTTTCCTCTCTTGCTGCCCACTTAAATCTAGCCCCTTTTTTCAACAATTCATACAAGGGTGCTAATTTTGTTGAAAAGTTCTTCACAAACTTACAAAAATATGTAACCATCCCAACAAAAGACTGTACTTCCCCAACTGATGTTGGGGCTGGGGCATCTATTATAGCAGCTACATTTTTGTGAGAAGGAGTAAAGCCCTTACCTGAAATATGGTACCCCAGGTATTCAATGGCCTTGGTCTTCAACGTTGTTTTTCCCTTATTAATCTTCACATTGTGCTTTTGCAAAAGATTCAAAACTTGTTCTAATCTAGCATCATGCACTTCCTCATTCTCTCCACATACAATAATGTCATCTAAAAAACTAGCCACACTTCAATGTTAACTAACAACTGGGACATGAATCTCTGAAAAATTGCTGGAGACGAGGAGAGTCCAAAAGGAAGTCTTTATACTTAAATAACCCCTTGTGGGTATTAATCACTAACAATTTCTGGCTCTCCTCCTCTACATGAATTTGCAAGTAGCATCCTTCAGNATAAAGGATCTGAGGTCGGGGATTTTCCAAACACGTTTAGTTTCCTAATACAAATAGTCAAAGATCCCCCCCCCCCCCAAAAAAATGCAAATGTAACATGCTTATTGCTATTATAAAATCAGTATATGAACTTAGGAAAAAAACGCTGGCCCCAGATTTTAGAGACATAACTTTACATATAAGGTGTATGTTTCATGTAAATTGAATAAAATGAAAGAGTGTATGAACGTTTATGTTACTTGAAATAAATAAGTAAAAATAAAAGTCTAAGGTGCTGCCATCTGTGGCTGAGGTTGATATCAACCAATTTTCTCCAAAATTGGCACCCTTACCGATAGGCTTACGTGCAGTCAGGTGTATACGTTTCATGCAAATAGTCCAATAAACAAATATGAAAATACAATTGAAAAAAAAAAATCAGATATTTTTTAACAATTTTTTTAGTAAAACTAATTATAATTTTGTTCTAATATATGCTATTGTGATAGCTGAGAGTCAAAGACATGATTTCAGTTGACACTTGTGTTTGATAATCGTTTTTGACCATTTTGGAAATTTTTTTGACACATAATTCATATTTTTTTCTCCCGTCTATTTATGCTACGATGCTGAGACTTGGACCAGATGAAACCCTTTTCATATACAACTCGTCAAAAAAATTTGATTGAAATCGAACAATTTTAAAAAACTTCCTATTGGCCCCTTAATGGAGCGTTATAAATGACTGCCACTATTATCTTAGGTCCACCCATTGTCAAAGTTTCTGTTATGTAGTCTCTGAGTTCTTCACAGCCTGAGATAGTCAACTCACGTACGAGGAACGGTTGAGGGCCACAGGGCGAACAAGACTACAAGCCAGGCATGACAGGGCCGATCTTATTGAAACTTTTAAAATACTGAACAATTTGGAGGATTTTGATCCAGACAATTTATTCAGAAGGTTAGATGTAACACAAACAAGGAACAACGGGTTCAAGCTTAACAAGCCACAATGTTGGACTGAGAACAGGAGATGGTTTTCATCCCACAGTTATAAACCTATGGAACTGCCTACCCACCGAAACTGTAAATGCAAAAACTCTGTTAACTTTAAAGTACAGCTGGAAAAGATCCAGGCAACTGAGGGGACATTTGACAAACTACCTGCTCCTGTCCTCGTTGAGGTCACTAGTGTTAGTGGTTCTTAGGTAAACTCAGGTAAAACTCGAGTCCTTCCTTATCAGCAAGGCCACTCATCCTCCTCTCCCTTTCCTCACTTTCCTTTCTATTCAGTAGTCCTGCAGAAACACTGCATTTATTATGATGCCCGACATTTTAGTTTCTATGAGTGCTATTACATCTGGGTTTTCTTCTTGTGCCTTTCGTCCAGTTCACTGGACGAAAATGTGTACACTGTTATGGTTCACACAGTGTGTACACTGTTATGGTCCACACAGTGTGTAATGAAGAGTGTGTACACTGCTGTGGTCCACACATATGGATACTGTGGGGAGGTTCCTTTGGTGCTGTGTGTGATCACATAACACCTTGTGGGGGCCGCGAGTGATCATATACCAGCTTGTGGGGGCCGCGAGTGATCATATACCAGCTTGTGGGGGCCGCGAGTGATCATATACCAGCTTGTGGGGGCCGCGAGTGATCACATAACAACTTGTGGGGCCGCGAGTGATCACATAACAACTTGTGGGGGCCGCGAGTGATCACATAACAGCTTGTGGGGGCCGCGAGTGATCACATAACAGCTTGTGGGGGCCGCGAGTGATCACATAACACTTGTGGGGGCCGCGAGTGATCACATAACAGCTTGTGGGGGCCGCGAGTGATCACATAACAGCTTGTGGGGGCCGCGAGTGATCACATAACAGCTTGTGGGGGCCGCGTGTGATCACATAACAGCTTGTGGGGGCCGCGTGTGATCACATAACAGCTTGTGGGGGCCGCGAGTGATCACATAACAGCTTGTGGGGGCCGCGAGTGATCACATAACAGCTTGTGGGGGCCGCGAGTGATCACATAACAGCTTGTGGGGGCCGCGAGTGATCACAACAGCTTGTGGGGGCCGCGAGTGATCACATAACAGCTTGTGGGGGCCGCGAGTGATCACATAACAGCTTGTGGGGGCCGCGTGTGATCACATAACAGCTTGTGGGGGCCGCGAGTGATCACATAACAGCTTGTGGGGGCCGCGAGTGATCACATAACAGCTTGTGGGGGCCGCGTGTGATCACATAACAGCTTGTGGGGGCCGCGAGTGATCACATAACAGCTTGTGGGGGCCGCGTGTGATCACATAACAGCTTGTGGGGGCCGCGTGTGATCACATAACAGCTTGTGGGGGCCGCGAGTGATCACATAACAGCTTGTGGGGGCCGCGAGTGATCACATAACAGCTTGTGGGGGCCGCGAGTGATCACATAACAGCTTGTGGGGCCGCGTGTGATCACATAACAGCTTGTGGGGGCCGCGAGTGATCACATAACAGCTTGTGGGGGCCGCGAGTGATCACATAACAGCTTGTGGGGGCCGCGTGTGATCACATAACAGCTTGTGGGGCCGCGTGTGATCACATAACAGCTTGTGGGGGCCGCGTGTGATCACATAACAGCTTGTGGGGGCCGCGAGTGATCACATAACAGCTTGTGGGGCCGCGAGTGATCACATAACAGCTTGTGGGGGCCGCGAGTGATCACATAACAGCTTGTGGGGGCCGCGAGTGATCACAACAGCTTGTGGGTTTTTAATCAAGAGGTTTCGGATGGACAGCATCGCAATGTTCCCAGTTTTGTGAGCTGAATGGTTTTGTACTCCGTGTGTAAGGGATCAGTTTTGTGTGTTGCTGGAGGTGATCTTGGACCACCAGCCAGCTATACAAGGTGCAGCAGGTAACAAAACATAGAGGGAAGATGTATGGGTTTAGACAGTGGTACCTGGTGCCAGCAGCAGCAACAGAAGCCAAGGAGCAGGGAACGTCATGCTCTCACGTAACGTTCTCTCCATCTCTCCCGTTCTATGGAAAAAATAAAATAACTTAAAACTGGCAATTAAAATATTAATGTAGTCAAAATTATATAAAACTTCTATTGATAAATTACTACAATTCGTTTCACCTCAGTATGTAAATTTCAGTGCTTAAATGAAGGTAAAGGAACCACCCAATATATAAGTGTAAGTGTATTAAAACCAAATTTTCGGTTGTAGCAATCATCCTCTCCTAGGGTGCTGAATACACTGTTCTCCAAGACATCCATTGAATCCCGGGCCACGTGTCATCGTGAAGAACCAGTCATACCACACACCACCATCATCATGGAGAACCAGGCATACCACACTCCAGCATCATCATGGAGAACCAGTCATACCACACTCCACCATCATCATGGAGAACCAGTTATACCACACTCCACCATCATCATGGAGAACCAGTCATACCCCGCACCACCATCATCGTGGAGAACCAGTTATACCACACTCCACCATCATCATGGAGAACCAGTTATACCACACACCACCATCATCATGGAGAACCAGTCATACCACACACCACCATCATCATGGAGAACCAGTCATACCACACACCACCATCATCATGGAGAACCAGTCATACCACACACCACCATCATCATGGAGAACCAGTCATACCACACACCAGCATCATCATGGAGAACCAGTTATACCACACTCCACCATCATCATGGAGAACCAGTCATACCCCGCACCAGCATCATCATGGAGAACCAGTCATACCACACACCACCATCATCATGGAGAACCAGGCATACCACACACCACCATCATCATGGAGAACCAGTCATACCCCGCACCACCATCATCATGGAGAACCAGTCATACCACACACCACCATCATCATGGAGAACCAGTCATACCACACACCACCATCATCATGGAGAACCAGTTATACCACACACCACCATCATCATGGAGAACCAGTCATACCACACACCACCATCATCATGGAGAACCAGTCATACCACACACCACCATCATCATGGAGAACCAGTCATACCACACACCACCATCATCATGGAGAACCAGGCATACCACACACCAGCGTGGTATTAGTAGTAGCAGGGTTGAAGGCGTAGTGACAATTGCTTTTCTTTAATTTCCTGTCACACCCGATTTAACGAACTCCTCAAATATCGTCGCTGTGCTACATTTCAGCCCTACTTTTTTCAGAGTTTTATTCTTCGCACTATAACACCCATTTTAAGACTAACATTTTTCGGAGAGTATGTTCATAGAAGTTTGTTAAGGAAAATAGACATCTTAGCAGTAACTTTTAGTTTTATATCCACTTACTGTTGTCACACCCTTTTAAGACTAAAATTATTTAGAGTCCAGTTTAAAACTGAAATTAATCAGAGACCACTTTAGGACCAAAATTTGTTTTGTCAGTGTTTTTATCCTTGCTGCATTCTGTGCTCAACCCGTCCTCTTAAAAATAACGTCACTTTTGGCTCGTATGCGCGATATGGCCAAATTTGGACGTAATTTGAAATGAAATCGACTCACAAAAGTGACGTTCTGTTCCGTTTTCTATTTGAGTCGTCCGGCATACGCGCAGAGGTTATGAGAGGACACTTTAATTAGCGTTTTTCATAACGTATTGAAACTTTAGGAGAATTTCCTGCCCACCTAACCTATCAGAGGACCCTTAACTTACTGTTGTTGAAAAAAAAAATCCCAAATTTATTTTCATTTTTTTTTCATTTTCAAATTACGTCCAAATTCGGCCATTCGGGCAAACGGCCAGAAGCGACGTTCTTTTTAAGAGGACAGGTTGAAGAGTTCTTATTGAAGAAATTCAAATATTATCAGGGGTTCAGTTTAAGACCAAAATCTGTTACAGACCTGTTTAAGACCAAATTATTTTCTTATTTATAGTTTTTACTTATACTTATTTAGAGTTTTACTTATACCTACGTTCTTAAAAAGAGTTCTTATGGATGTAAATAAACTCTACGGGGTTGAGCAGATTTTTTAAAAAGTTCATCAGATATTAGCTCTTGGACCCAGCTATATATGTTTATAAGTGTAGTTTCGCTACTAATTGCGCAATTTTAGCCCAATTTAAAATAGTCATGTTTCAGATATAAGAAATAAGATCAAAGCAGTTACCGAGTTCTAGCTCCCGTCCTCCAGCCTTACTTCATTCATTCAAGTTCTTTAATATCACTCAAGTTTCCCCCAAAAAATATACCCACTATATTTCTGACATATTAAATAAGGTCAAGGCAATTATCGAGTTTCTGCCCTTGTCCCTCGCCTTACTATACTCATATAACTTCTTTACTGTCGGTCCAATTTCCCTGAAATTTAATTTCGCTGTATTTCAGATGAAGTAAAATAAACCAAGATATTTACTGAGTTTCAGCTCTTGTCCTCCGCCTTAGATCATTCATACAACTTTGTTATTATCAATCCAATCCGCCTAAAATTTAAAACAGTCATGCTTCTGACGGAGTAAGTAAAGAAAATAGAGTTACCGAGTTCTAGCTCCCGTTCTTCGCCTCACTTTACTTCTGCAGATTGACTACTATCAGCCCAAGTTTCCAGAAATTTAAACCCGTTACATTTCTAAC
This sequence comes from Procambarus virginalis, assembly GCA_020271785.1. Taxonomy (NCBI): domain Eukaryota; kingdom Metazoa; phylum Arthropoda; class Malacostraca; order Decapoda; family Cambaridae; genus Procambarus; species Procambarus virginalis. The sequence goes on along the minus strand of WNGS01000157.1, from coordinate 61,869 downwards.
GTAGTAAAATCAAGTAAAAACAAGTACCGAGTTTCAGCTCTTGCTCCCGTCCTAGTTAATCTGTACAACACTGCTATTATCAGTTCAAACCCTAGCAAAATTTAAAACTGCTATAATTCAGACATAGTAAATAAGATCAAGATAGTTATCAAGTCCCAACTCCTGTCCTCTGCCTTAGTTCAACGTTTATCAAATTTCATTATTCCAGAACATCAGACTCACTCCCTCTCCATCACCTATTCAAAGTAAACATATCCTCTCCTTCAATACTCTTGTTTACTCAGTTATGTAAATAATCACTTACCAGGTAATAATCACACGGTCAGAACACACCTTATCTCCCTCACCCCTTACCTTTTCCCTCCCTTATCTCCCCCACTCCCAGCACCCATATCTTATTCTCCCTCACCCCCTACATCCCCGCATCTCGCATATTCCCTAAGTCTCTCTTCCCTAGTTTCGTTCACAACTCTGTACCCTCAAGAATTTGAAATACAACTATTACCAATAATCATACCGTATTTTTTCACATGCTCTTTCATGTTCTGTACAAATTCCCCTCACGTTCACTGTGATCATCGCATTCTCTTACATCTTCTTTAAAATTAAATGTGCAATTGTTTCTGTCATTCAGTAACCAGTTCTTTGTCAAATATTATCAACAGCAACACGACATCAATAATACGTTCCAAGGTTATTTAATTGTCACTTGCACTCTTTTACGCAACTTTATATAAAAGAATTTCTCTCTTCGTACATTAAGTAATACTTTCACTGTAACTAAAATCGCTCTTCACTCATCAGAAAATAGTCAAATCCTCTTTTTCAAGACATATGTAAACTGAGACATGTCATTATATAGTCGTAAACAACTTTAAGTAATATATCAATCTAAACATGGGCAACTTTTTGTACTAATAAAATTATACATCATGTATAAATGACTAAAATCTTTCCATCAACTTAATACAATGGTATTAAGACCAGCATGATCTTTGCATTTTACTGTTTCATATCTCTGTTAATAATAACTCTTTCACAAAAACACGATTCTTTAAGTAACTAGTTCAGTTTTTCATATCAAACTTTCATTTTATTTATTAATTACTCTGTTAAAATATATTTTCTTAGTCACTTTATCTTAAAACTGTGCTCTAAACATCACTGCATAACCCTACCTAATCTTACTTACCTGAGTTAACCTATCCTAAAGTAACTTACCTATCCCTCCCCTACCATTATATAACCTAACTTACTAACTTAACTTACATAACCTAACTTAACCTTATTTACCTGTACTAGCCTATCCTAATATAACTTACCTATCCTAATATATATATATATATATATATATATATATATATATATATATATATATATATATATATATATATATATATATATATATATATATATATATATATATATATATACCTCTCACCTGACGCCGTGGGACTGAGAAGTCTCTATAGAAGTGGCTTTATATATTCCCTCACCTGACGACCTGGAGCTGAGAAGGTTCTGTAGAGGCGACTCTATATATTCCCTCACGGCCTCCAGCAGATGCCACATGTCACCATCTTACAAACATTCCATAATGTTTCGCGTTAATTTCATTATCTTTTAAACCCTGTTAAAGGATTTTTCTCATCTTTTTATTGTTTGGACGCCTAAGTAAATAGCCAAATATTAAGTGGTTTCTAAAGTAAACTCCATAAATGTTTTACTATGATACACATGTATTAGTCCAGATGTGCATATCTGACTGTCAAAGAAATTGAAAACTTCGAAGCAATACATCTTGCAACATCCTCAATAAATCAAATCTTTTCTTCCGAAAATTCCGCTCTTATCTCATGAAAGTAAATTGGTCATCGTATTATAGTTGACAATATATTGACATTTAATGCATCTATGATAATGGTTCACATCATCAATATTATTCTATATTGAAGTTCTGTATCAGTAAATGTTATGCTTCTGATTATAGCAGGCAGAGCTACGAGGACTACTGACTATAGCAACAGAGCTACGAGGACTACTGACTATAGCAACAGAGCTACGAGGACTACTGACTATAGCAACAGAGCTACGAGGACTACTGACTATAGCAACAGAGCTACGAGGACTACTGACTATAGCAACAGAGCAACGAGGACTACTGACTATAGCAACAGAGCTACCAGGACTACTGACTATAGCAACAGAGCTACCAGGACTACTGACTATAGCAACAGAGCTACCAGGACTACTGACTATAGCAACAGAGCTACCAGGACTACTGACTATAGCAACAGAGCTACGAGGACTACTCACTATAGCAACAGAGCTACGAGGACTACTGACCATAGCAACAGAGCTACGAGGACTACTGACTATAGCAACAGAGCTACCAGGACACTGACTATAGCAACAGAGCTACCAGGACTACTGACTATAGCAACAGAGCTACCAGGACTACTGACTATAGCAACAGAGCTACGAGGACTACTCACTATAGCAACAGAGCTACCAGGACTACTCACTATACCAACAGAGCTACCAGGACTACTCACTATAGCAACAGAGCTACCAGGACTACTCACTATAGCAACAGAGCTACGAGGACTACTCACTATAGCAACAGAGCTACGAGGACTACTGACTATAGCAACAGAGCTACCAGGACTACTGACTATAGCAACAGAGCAACGAGGACTACTGACTATAGCAACAGAGCTACGAGGACTACTGACTATAGCAACAGAGCTACGAGGACTACTGACTATAGCAACAGAGCTACGAGGACTACTGACTATAGCAACAGAGCTACGAGGAATACTGACTATACCAACAGAGCTACCAGGACTACTGACTATAGCAACAGAGCTACGAGGACTACTGACTATAGCAACAGAGCTACCAGGACTACTCACTATAGCAACAGAGCTACCAGGACTACTGACTATAGCAACAGAGCTACCAGGACTACTGACTATAGCAACAGAGCTACGAGGACTACTGACTATAGCAACAGAGCTACGAGGACTACTGACTATAGCAACAGAGCTACGAGGACTACTGACTATAGCAACAGAGCTACGAGGACTACTGACTATAGCAACAGAGCTACCAGGACTACTCACTATACCAACAGAGCTACGAGGACTACTGACTATAGCAACAGAGCTACCAGGACTACTGACTATAGCAACAGAGCTACGAGGACTACTGACTATAGCAACAGAGCTACCAGGACACTGACTATAGCAACAGAGCTACCAGGACTACTGACTATAGCAACAGAGCTACGAGGACTACTGACTATAGCAACAGAGCTACGAGGACTACTGACTATAGCAACAGAGCTACGAGGACTACTGACTATAGCAACAGAGCTACGAGGACTACTGACTATAGCAACAGAGCTACCAGGACTACTGACTATAGCAACAGAGCTACGAGGACTACTGACTATAGCAACAGAGCTACGAGGACTACTGACTATAGCAACAGAGCTACGAGGACTACTGACTATAGCAACAGAGCTACGAGGACTACTGACTATAGCAACAGAGCTACCAGGACTACTGACTATAGCAACAGAGCTACGAGGACTACTGACTATAGCAACAGAGCTACGAGGACTACTGACTATAGCAACAGAGCTACGAGGACTACTCACTATAGCAACAGAGCTACGAGGACTACTGACTATAGCAACAGAGCTACCAGGACTACTCACTATAGCAACAGAGCTACGAGGACTACTGACTATAGCAACAGAGCTACGAGGACTACTGACTATAGCAACAGAGCTACGAGGACTACTCACTATAGCAACAGAGCTACGAGGACTACTGACTATAGCAACAGAGCTACCAGGACTACTTACTATAGCAACAGAGCTACGAGGACTACTGACTATAGCAACAGAGCTACGAGGACGACAGTAACATCCAGGAAATTGTTCCACTTTCCCTCATTCATGAGATACACTAATGAGGTTATATATAAATATTTTCGTTACACTGCTCTTCCTAACAACGTGTTGCTCTTCTCACAAATATTATTTTCATGGCGGCCAACCCACACAACTCACAATACAGGACGTGGCGCACAAACACATCGCATTCACCAGTCTTTCTTTCACCCCCGTGTGTTGTGGCAGGTGTGTTCAGACAGGTGGTTTCAGACAGGTGTGTTCAGACAGGTGTTCTCTCTCTCTCTTCCAGACCTTCAGTGACCCTCACCTTCTTGCTGCTCAAGTTCCTCTCCTTTACAAGTCTTACAAGAACTTAATAAGCTCAAAGACTTAAAACTGTCTTGGGTCATGTTAGAGACTCTAGACCATGATCTAGACTGCTCTTCTGACAAACTAGTATGTCCTGCCTCTGCTCTTCTCAAGCGCCGCCTCGTCGAAGCGGCTCTCAGATACCACAAGAGCCTCTCGTCACAGCAGCTCTCATACACCACAAGAGCCTCTCATCACAGCGGTTCTCATATAAAACAAGAGCCTCTCGTCACAGCAGCTCTCATACACCACAAGAGCCTCTCGTCACAGCAGCTCTCATACACCACAAGAGCCTCTCGTCACAGCGGCTCTCATACACCACAAGAGCCTCTCGTCACAGCAGCTCTCATACACCACAAGAGCCTCTCATCACAGCGGTTCTCATATAAAACAAGAGCCTCTCGTCACAGCAGCTCTCATACACCACAAGAGCCTCTCGTCACAGCAGCTCTCATACACCACAAGAGCCTCTCATCACAGCGGTTCTCATACACAACAAGAGCCTCTCGTCACAGCGGCTCTCATACACCACAAGAGCCTCTCGTCACAGCAGCTCTCATAAAACAAGAGCCTCTCGTCACAGCGGCTCTCATACACCACAAGAGCCTCTCGTCACAGCGGCTCTCATACACCACAAGAGCCTCTCGTCACAGCGGCTCTCATACACCACAAGAGCCTCTCGTCACAGCAGCTCTCATACAAGACAAAGAGCCTTAGTCTCTTGGTCTTAGATGTATTGCTGTTGACTCTTGCCATTCCCTGAACATAAATGATCCAGTAACGTCCTTAACAAAGATCTGACTTACCATTAGCTCTCTAGGCTCTATGACTTTTCTGTCTCTTCAGTTCCTATATCTTTAGTCTCTATTTCACGTTTTTTTCTATACCCCTTTTTATGGCTTTTCGTACACCTCACTTTGTATGGCTTTTGGTATACCCCACTTTGTATGGCTTTTAGTATACCCCACTTTGTATGGCTTTTAGTATACCCCACTTTGTATGGCTTTTGGTATACCCCACTTTGTATGGCTTTTGGTATACCCCACTTTGTATAACTTTTGGTATACCCCCACTTTGTATGGCTTTTAGTATACCCCACTTTGTATGGCTTTTGGTATACCCCACTTTGTATGGCTTTTGGTATACCCCACTTTGTATGACTTTTGGTATAGCTTTTAATAGCTCAAGCTACGGAGATTCTGTTGCACGAGACATGGCACGTTGCAAAGTCTACAATATGACGTGATGACGTCACACTGTATTTAGATAGGATGCAGTAAGGGGAGGGAATTGTCGAGAAAGCGCCAAGACATGACGACTATATAGCACTGGGAAGGGATCAGAATAAGGATTTGGGATAGGACGGGGGGGGGGGGCGAAGGAATGGTGTCCAACCACTTGGACGGTCGGGGATTGAACGCCGACCTGCATGAAGCGAGACTGTCGCTTTACCGTCCAGCCCAAGTGGTTGGACTATTTAGATAGAAGTGTAGAATATTAATGTAACACACTCGGATTACTCTGAAACTATTATTACTTTTTTTTTAACAAAGACAACAGAGCCGACATTAACCCTGGTTCATGACGGTCAATATATATAAATGATTTAGATTCAGGTTTGAGTAGCAACATCTGCAAATTTGCAGATGATACAAAAATCGGTAGGGAAATTAACACGGAAGAAGACTCGCTATCACTTCAAGTTGATCTAAATAGGGTTTTAAAATGGTCAAAAGACTGGCAGATGCAGTTTAATGCTAATAAATGTAAAGTTTTGAGGCTAGGTAATGATGATAGAGTTACAAGATACGAGCTAGATGGTGTTGAGATTGCAAAGTCGGATTGCGAAAGGGATCTGGGAGTTATGATTAGTAAGAATTTAAAACAAAAGGATCAATGCATGAATGTTCGTAATAAGGCGAATAGGACACTGGGATTTATTAATCGAAGCGTTAGTAACAAGACACCTGGTGTGGTTCTTCAGCTATATCTTGCTCTGGTTAGGCCCCATTTAGATTATGCAGTTCAGTTTTGGTCGCCGTACTATAGAATGGATATAAATTCACTTGATCGTGTCCAGCGTAGGATGACTAATTTAATTCCCCAAATTAGAAATCTTTCATATGAAGAAAGATTAATAAAGCTTAAATTGCATTCACTGGAAAGGCGAAGAGTTAGGGGGTGACATGATAGAAGTTTACAAGTGGATGAATAGACTTAAGAAAGGGGATATTAATAGGGTATTAAAAGTATCAACACAAGACAGAACACGAAACAATGGGTATAAGTTGGATAAGTTTAGATTTAGGAAAGACTTGGGTAAATACTGGCTCGGTAACAGGGCTGTTGATTTGTGGAACCAATTACTGCGTAACGTGGTGGAGGTGGGGTCCATCGATTGTTTCAAGCGCGGGTTGGACATGTATATGAGTGGGATTGGGTGGTTATAGACAGGAGCTGCCTCGTATAGGCCAATAGGCCTTCTGCAGTTACCTTTGTTCTTATGTTCTTGTGTTCATAGCAAACGGAACCATCCGTTTGTATGCGCTGCGTTTCATACGCAAGAGAGTATATAAACAACAGAGAGCGTGCAGGACGCCCGCCACGTGTGGACGCTGCTAGTCATGTATCATTATAAGTATTAAAGTCAGTAACCAAGCAATGATTTTATATCAGCCCTACAATCAAGATTTCCACAGTAACACACAACACCACACTGGCGACGAGGATGAACAGTGAACGCAAGTACTTGTCCAGCTCAAAACACAGGGAGAAACATGCTGTTTCGTCCGGGAGGAGGAGAAGAAGTGCTGTCTGTGAGCACCATACCAATGCTGTGTGCTACTAGTGCTGTGTTCTATTAATTCTGTGTACTAACTGAAGCTGTGTGATATCTACCGATGTTATGTGTTGAGGAAGCTGTGTGATATCTACAGATGCTGTGTACAAACGACGTTCAGTGCTACACAATTCTTCATGCTGTGAACTGTCGGCTGTGTAGACAGTGCTGAAAACGCATCACACAACTTTGTTGACAACTGCTGTGCCAACTGTGTGCAGCTGTGAGTAGGAAGAACACCACATGTACATAAGGCTAGGTAAGAGATCAGTTACTGCTGTATTGAACACTGTTGTGAACTTTTGCATTAAAATGCTTGTGTGCTTTGCAAAATTAAAGTAATTACAGTGAATTCCTAACTAACATACGCAGTGCAGCAAGTGTTTAGTATTCTGAGGACATTAAAATAATAAGTTTACATTTAACAGTAAAAATGACAAATTCCTTAGTTTCCTGCATTTGATCCTGACTGTGACCAGACAAACCTGTCACAGAGGTGGACCAAATAGCTAAAAAGGTTTGAATTTTTTTTAATAGTTTCAGACATCCAAAGTGCTGAAGGAAAGGGTGCCTTTGTACTTCATCAGGCAGGTGATCGTGTTTGTGACATCTTTGATGCACTGAAAGACACTGACAAAGGTCATGATAAAGATTATGACATTGTCAAAGCCAAATTAACTGAAAATTTCAAACCTAGGCAAAACACTTCTATGGAAATTATGCACTTCTGGAGAGCCAAACAACTCTCTAATGAAACTGTGGATTAATACCATACACGTCTGCAGGGTTTAGCAGCCCATTGTGAGTTTGCTGATGTTGACAAAGAAATCAAACAGCAAATAATTGAAACATGCACATCTACACGTCTCCGTCGAAGAGCTCTAGAACTTGTTGATGATGAAAGTTCTCTCACCAAGATAATGGACATTGCTCATCGAATGGAAGATGCTGCACGTGATGTTGGTGTCATGGAGTGGCAGTGCCAC